>BLKM01000431.1:831209-926209 GCA_013340265.1 Coptotermes formosanus | reverse complement strand
AGTGATTGCTTGACACAGTTTGAAGACTCGACTCTTGGGGGGTGTTATGCCGCGAAAAATAAATAAACGTCCACGCCATGAAGGAATGTGAGGGGGGGAGTAGAGGTATAGCTCTACTTATTCTTAATCTCGGCGCTAAATGGAGTTGGGTGGTCAGCTTCACTGCTCCGGTCGCTTTACCCCCGGCTAATGAACTCCCATTACCCATTGAATAGGAGACAGGGTGGGCTACTGGGGCATTTGGGAGAAGAGAAACATTTCTTGCCTCTGCTGTGAATCGAACCACTGTTCCTGAGTTGTCCAAACCGTAGCCCAGGCACTGTATCGACAACGATATTCTGGCTGTTCGTTGATGGCTAAATAATAGCCGCCGTTTCGACTGGGCGTAAAGCCTCCTTCTTCACGGCTACGCAGTCGAAGAGAAGTGTGGTCCTGAGAACCTCAAATCCCGCATAACACAGTGTGCTTGGTTTTGTCAGCAGCCCTTTAGGTAATGCCTATTTCCCTATCTTCCAAATTTTCTCCGCCGTAGATTCCTTGCTTCAGAATTGTGCGTCAGAATGCGATTTTGAAGAAGTTGTACGAATATTGTTATTTATGAGTGTGTAACTACCTGAGGAAAGGCGACCAATTGCGAGACCCAGGCGTAGATGGGAGGATAATATTAAAATGGATCTTGAAGACGTGGGATGGGGCATGGACTGGATTGAGATGGCTGAGGATAGGGACAGGTGGCGGGCTGTTGTGAATGCGGTAATGAACCTCCGGCTTCCATAAAATTCGAGGAATTTCTTGACTAGCTGAGAAACTGTTAGCTTCTCAAGAAGGCCTCTACTCCATTGAGTTAGTTATGAGTGTGTAACTTTTACTTTGTTCTTGAGTGAATCCCTGAAGATGATCCCAGTCAGGATCGAAACATGTACGATTAACATATAAGGACCGTAATGTAAGGACGTCTACAATAATAATAGTACTTCAGATCTGCGCTCTTCTGGGGTATTACACCGCGTCGAATGGCAATCCTTTACCGACGTTTTGGGACAACGTATCGGTCCCATCTTCAAGGGTTAAGAGTCCAAGAAGAAAATAAGGCTGGTACAGCTTGCCAGCTTTCTTTTCTTCTTGAACTCTTGACCACTGAAAATGGGACCGATACGTTGTCCCGAAACGTCGGTAAAGGATTACCATTCGACGCTGCGTAATACCGTAGAAGAGCGCAGATCTCTTCAGCATCGCGGCGGAAACCTTAAATCACGAATGGTACCTTAGTTGGATCAGCATTCTATCTTGTTAATAATTATGGACGGTATTAGTAACGTAAAAGTTATACGGCGTTGGCAATCCTTCATTAACCCTTTAAAGACGAAGCGTATCTGTTTTATATAAGGACTCAGTGCGTACCGCGCTGTAAACACCCTCCACTTCGGTTATAAAAACCAATCTCTTAATGTTTTATAAGGCAAATTTGCTGTTTGTTCTGAGATCCGTACAAAACACATAAACGCAATGTGGGCACCACGTAGAATTTTTTAATGTTAAACCTGGTGGTACATAAAGTTACCGCTAGGCTTTAAAATGTTAACCGCCAAGTTTGACTGTCAGGAATGTTAAACAAATTCGCGGTGTTTGCGTGTGGAACAGAGTTATCTTTTAAACACATGAACGCTGCAGATTTCACGTATCTTTCCTCTTTCGCCTTCCGGCTTACTTTTGAGGCCGTCAATGAGCGGCGAGAAGCAATGCTAATCCGCACGTGTGCGTGAGTACACATAGGCTCCTCCCATCTGGCATACATTACAAAATGTTACGTGTTTCACACAGGGTCGATTAATATTTGTAATGGGAGGTTATGACGACAGTGACTGCAGAGAGTGTTCCATAATGGGATGTGACGTCATGTAGTCTGGTAGCTGTTTACTAGACTACACGGCGTCAGACTCCAGAAGACAAGCTTCAGAACGATATTTCAGTGACTGCTGAGCATTGTGATGCGGCTGAAATAAATAGATAGATAGATAGATAAATAAATAAATAAATACATACATACATAAATCCTGCGCATTAACTGCGTGGAGCAAACTGCTTCTTCAGAAGGTAAAAGGCCCTCAGCTAGTCACGAACTAAGACATAGCACCCTGTCAGTCATGATGATTAGCCCATGTACTACCAACACTCAGCGTTACTGCCTGTGCCTAACCAGAAATCGGTATAAACAAAAGAGGCAATGTACGTATAAAGGTGACATTGAGGCGCGTTCGCTTAACCATTTTGTCACGGAAAAGCAATATGCATTACATACTCTGAGTGTATGTCTGTAGCATTAGTTATCCAGCATGCAAAGCGCATGCGCCGTATTATATCGTCATCTGTGGCCTGTCTGGCTGTACCGTATTTTCCCACATTATCTCATAAACTGCACGATTTTCGGGAAAAAGTTACTGGATATAAAATGTGTGTTTTTATTTTTGCTACAAATTCTTTCTGCAGTATTTCTTATTATAAGAAGAATTCAGCGAAATATTGTCATAAATGTACATAGGTCTTCATGTAAAGTACCCGTTATTCTTGTCAGATTTTAATGAAACTTGAATTTTTTGGACAGATTTTCGAAAAATAGTCAAGTATCAAATTTTATGAAAATTCGTCCAGTAGGAGCCGAGTTATTTCATGCGGGCAGACGGGCGGATGAGAAAGCTAATAGTTGCTTGTTGCAGTTCTGCGAACGCGCCTGAAAAGCATTTACTTTGGTATGATATCACGTCATAGAGCAAACAGTGAGTGGTTTATGACATTCGTGTATATATTGATCAGTTACAGTCAGTGGAAGGGACACGTGAATGAGGGCAGATTTAAACAAAGAATTTGTATTTATAATCTGCATGCGTACTACGATAAGGAGTTTAATACCTGCGTTAATGCTTATGCGCTGTACTCTCATATGAAATAAAGTATAATTGTGTTACGTGTTCGTCGCTAGGTACACGAAATGTGGTAACATGTTGTGGCTGTTAATTGCAATTAACAGAGAAATGAAAGTGGAGTGAAAAGGATTTTGATACAGAATTTTTCAAGGCTTTTGTATTGTAACTGCTGAGCCAACTTTTGGCCATCTTGCTTCTCGTTATACAGTAGGAAGAAAAAATTATTATTGGTCAACCATCCATCTCATTAATACTGTCAGCTGTAAAAGAAACAAAATTTTCTTTTTTCATGTACACTTAATATTGGGTGTTCAAGTGAAATGCCAGTCCCATTTTATCGACAGCGCAAGATTCGGTACGTTTGCATTGACTATTTGGTAGTGTGTTTGAGTACAGAACTGATAAAAAGTCGTTTAAAGATTCAAAGGCGCGACAGACACGTATGTAGCAAGGTCCGTGTTGTCAGAGAGGCGTTATTTACAGGAAGCAAACAGTTTGGTTGGCAGTGTAAATAGGAGTTGCTGATTTTCACATACTGAATTTAGTGCGCAGTAAAACAGACGTGCTTAAGTCATGCATGGTTGCACAGAGGAGTTTGGTACTTGACGCAGAACCTGCGTAAAGAATGTCCATTAGCAGTCTGTGTTATACGGTGTAATATAACTTACCGCCTCTTAAAGCAGGTGCTGTTAATGACTGCTGTCAACTGTCAGGCATGCTTCGGACCTGATGAACGCATTATTAAAAAATGTTGGAAGTTGTGTAGACATTGCTAGAAAATACACCCAGCTTCACAGAACCAGTTACAAAACCGTACTCTCGCAACACAATCTACCTCCTATTTTTTTGCGCAGATATAAATATGTATGATTTCAAACGAAGCAATTTTGTAGGCGGGTAGGCCTGTACAGAAGAACTGACATAATTTAACCTTTTAAAGCCTAGCGGTAACTTTACGTACTACCCGGTTTAACATCCACAAATTCTACGTGGTGCCCACATTGCGTTTATGTGTTTTGTACGGATCTCAGAACAGTCGCCAACTTTTGCCTTATAAAACATTAAGAGACTGGTTTCTTTAACCGAAGTGGAGAGTGTTTACAGCGCGGTACGCTCTGAGTCCTTAAATAAAACAGATACGTTCCGTCTTTGAAGGGTTAATATTTGTTCTGAAAGAACACATCCTGTTTGCTGTCTTGTCGTCTCTAATTAGGAAACTGTTAGAAATTTGATTACGAATTGATATGTTGTTGATTTTGCAGGGACTGCAACACCGGAAACCCGATTGCTACGAATCTTTATACAAGATTTCTTCTTTACATATTTTTCCACAATAAAATCTTTCTGTGTTTACATTGTAGGCTACTTCATATTTGCTACCAACGCCACAAACAAGCATTAACGTCTGATGGCGGGCGTATAACGAAGCTCACCTGTTAGGAAATCATTTTGACATGCGAATAGGCACTCAGATGATGCTGCGCTGGGAAACGCGCAGCCATAAAGCTGTCGGACACTAGTCACGCACTTACCGTTATCCCGAAACTAAAGTTTCGAGTTTCGTAACGCAGGTATTTTTGTATTTGACGTTTACGAAGTCGCTCACGAAGTCTCCTGCCGTTACTGCTTTAAAGTAACCGATGGTTCATTAGCGTTTTCACAACAGCGTGCCAGTGGACCCCGAAACTGTTTCACCTCCGATCAAACTCCACTTTTTCGAAGATTTATTCTTACTCTATCATCATAAAAGTAAAGCTCACCCTAGAACAGGCCATAGTGGCGCGGAGGGGAAGTAGAGGCGTAGCTCTATTCTTTCTTTAACCTTGGCACTAGGTGGGGGTGGGTGGTCAGCGCGACACCCCGGCAGCTTTACCCCCCTGGAAAGAGGCACGGTACCCATTGTACAGGAGGCTGGTTGGGACCCAGGGCCGGTCTGGGCGGGCGCGGAGGATCTCGCGTCCACAGGGATTCGATCCCCGGACTTTCCAGCCCTGAGCGAGTCGTTATACAGACTACGCTATCCCGGCCCATAATCTGTCGTCATATCTGCGCGTAATTCCGCGCATTTTCTTTACCTCTGAGGTGTCCTCACTACAGTTGTGAGCGGTTTTCTTTTCAAATTGCTACAAGGTCTTCTTATCTCTTGCTTTAACCATGAATAATATTAGATGAAGAGTTTAACGTGAAGAAACCAAGCCATTGAGTGATTTTTTCTTCTGCTAATCCCGGTCGTTTGTACTCTGTGGTTATTTAATTTATATTCTGTCTCATATTTGTCTGGATTTTGGGGGAATGTGATAAAGAATATCTAATCTCTAAGTATAATCCTGTAGTATTCATAACATATGGTGAAGTAACCAATTGAAGCCATGGTACATCAATATTCCGATGTTTTACAGGTGTGTCGCAAGTCCTGCAATCAGAAGTGGTGTCACAACGGAGAAGTAAGGACCGGAGTCGCTACCCTCCTTGTAATTGTTGTCCTTATGGCTATCACATCGACTTGGACTTTGTCAGATATTGCGAGGCATTGTCCCAGGGCAATGAAGTGTCAGCCAGCAAACAAAGAAGGCGGGAAAGGCGTCTTCAACGCCAGTCAATGGAAGTCCTTCTTGGTTTGACAAGCCCAACAGTGTGGAACCTAGAGCAGCAGTTACCAAAGGTAGGTGCTGAAACTTGTATTCGCCAGATTTGTTGGTCACGATACATATGAACTGTATCCGGCACCGAAACGAAAGAAAATTGCACACCAGAAGGGGTATAAAAGGATGTACAAATAATACATAATAATATTAACACATTTTTGCTTGACAACGTAACAAGGGTATAGGTAAAGGCTTGTGTACCTTCCAGGATATGTAGTTTACCGCTATGAGGACGAACTGTATTGGCCGAAACATGTAGGGACAAGTATTAATCCTCTTTTATTGTATTTTATATTATTTAGTGTTGGTTATACTGTAATAAATAAATTAATAGGCAATAAATTAAAAGCATATATTACCAATTGATGTGATTCTGGAAATAAAAGAAATGGGACCTGCAGGAAAAGACAGAAAATTGTGCCAAATATCTCAGTGAGATATCTCGACCAAAGTTAAGTCGGTTTCCTTTTTATGTACAGTGAGAGTGTTATAATCTTCCTGTCACAAACACGGGGGTTTCGCGTAAAAACGCGTCTTGTGGGATGAATCGTTCAGTTTTCTCCTGACATAATCATTCGCCATGTTAATGGATATACTGAGAACCTCAAATCTAAGATAACAAGGAAGAAACCCCTAAAGAGAGACACAAAAACGTGAAGAGTGTGAAAGGAAAAGCAATGAGATGAAATAAAGACAAAATCCAAGCCAACGAACAAGAAGAAAGTAAAATGGCTCATTATAACATCTGACAGTAGCAGACATTTGCTGACTGTATTAAGTTCCTAACGTTTGTTAGCAATACTTCGTATTTCTAACAGCGGCACCAAAGATTCGGGGCTGATTTGTGTGTATGTTTCATCCGTGATAGGAGGAAAGTCATATTGGTTGCAGTTTTGATTCGTTTTTGGTCATCCTGCTGGTTACAGATCCCAGTGGAAGTTTCTCCATCGATTGCGCCGCCGGATCCGTCCTATGCCAACGCTATTGTTCGTGATGCCTTGCATAAAGCCGTTATGGACTTTGAAGAAACTCTCCAGCGATCACATTCCAAAAAAGTTACATACACGACCCTTCAGACGGATGGTACAGGGCAACCCACAGCGGTGGAAATGACGGATAGCGGTGAGTTTCCATTGATGTCATTGATAGAAATCTTCAGTAGTAGCATTTGCATCTTGTTGCGTGTGCTGTTGAACGAATGTGAGAAAGTTTGGGCCATAATATGTGTAGTTCAGCTGAAGACAAATTCACGCAAAAATAATTTAGCCCGTTTGTTAGGATGCAATGAAACTTATATGTACCTTTTTACGATGTACGCCCTTTTTTAGGGACCGCTGCCCAACCCTAAGTTAGGAAGCTGCAGGCGGTATAATCCATGTGTCTTCGCATTGCGAAAAACGCAACTTGGTTATTCAGTAGTAAGCAATTTCACGGGAAGTAGGCTCCATTTTTCGCCGTCCGCATTAGAGGACTAACTCAGGTGTCAATTCAAAGTCGACTGATGGGGGAAACCACCTAGTTCTGCAGCTTGAAAGGCGCTAGTGTCGACCGAAGGCTGAATAAAGTCGCCTAAGTTCGTAGCCAAAAGCGACCAGAAACAATAAGGCCAGCCGAAGCTGCTTGTAACAAGAGGGCAGACGAAACTGTCCCTGGCACGCTTCGGTAAGCTCGACTAAGTTTTACCAGGGGTTGCCCTCAGTTGTGAGTCAGGTTCCAAAGCAAAATTAAAAGGCGCGATACGACCCACAACCACGCTCCCTCCCAATCACTCCAGGCTTTCGACAAAAGTGACACCTCTGCCTTCAGCCTACGCAACCGAATTCAAGCGCTATACTTCAATCCAAAAAGAAATTCCGCCTTGCCCCGCAAAGGGATATCATGCCATTAGCATCCGAAGTTCTTGTAATGACCACGTCTAGGCCCTTAGCCAAGACGGGAAATCCGTTAATGTAAGCATAATCCACTTTTGCAGAATGTATCTCTTATCGGTGACCTTAACACCACACCTGCGGATGCAGGCTTGCTATGCGGCGAAGCTGCTGTGCCCCGGTCAGCGAGGAAAGGTACTCTCTGTAGTTGTAAATTATCCATGCCGTAGTCAAGCGATGCATTTCTACGCAGCAGTCGCCGAACGATGTGTGGTCGGTAGCTTGCCAAGAGTTAAGTCTTCGACCGTAGCCTTTTGGTTTACCCTGTTGATTGATCGTATTTACCTACCAGCCTGCACGGTGTCACATAGTAGAGGACAGGAAGCCGTAATCTGCTTTGTCGGTCCTAGTTTGTCGATTATTTTCTGCTGTAGCTTGTAAATAGCCTGCATCTAGTGACGAAATGTGGTACTACTACACAGTGAGTTGTCTAATGTGAATTACGGAATAAAACAGTAGATGGCACTACTGGCTTTGTCCAGGACACGGTTACCGAAACAACACGAATGGACTGAAACAATATACCGTGCTGGTTGGCAATCCTACTTCGTTATTGTAGACATACCAGTTCGAATCTCTCCCTGCAAATGTGAAGGTAAAGTTACAGCTAAATTTCACCCTAGAACCTGCCATGAAGGCCAAGACGGGGACTGGATGTATAGGCGACTTTTTCTCCATCTCAAGCTCCTCCGAAATGTTTGTACCTAATTACAAATCTACACGGAGTCATATCCTAGAATATCTTAATATTTTGGTCCAATGGTACTTTTTCGATTCAGTTTATCCGCTTCTTGTCACTCCATGCAGAACGGAGCAAAACGTAGACAGTCACTAATGCACGTAGATATTAATTGCACTCCTACAATCTAAATTTATTGTGGTTTATAAAATACTGGTCAATAGATAGTTAAGATAGGAAACTGAACCATTGTTTTGTGTATCCTGTGCGACCGGTTTGAGGTTGTTTTATCAAGGTAACAGCGTTATAAATATTTTGAATATTATAAAGAACTGGTACAGAATTTTGGGAGGTGAAACCTGTAACGTAGAGCTGAGACTCTTGCGTTTTTGTTGTGATTATTATTATTATCATCATCATCATCATCATCATCATCATCATCATCATCCCCTTTATGCAGGGTATTCACAGTTATATACCTGAAACAAACCATGTTTCTAGGGTACACAGTGTCGCAGCTATTCTGCGCGTACTGTTAATGGTGCATATAGCTCTGTCTGCAATATTAAACTCCTTTGTGCTTCTACATTAGCACTTTCCGCAGTGTGTGTGCTGTGCCCAATATAGCTGTTTTCTGTAGTTCCTTGATATCGTGCTTTCCCGATATGCTGCTCAAGTATTTTCTGAAGGATTTTGAAACTGTTCCAGTTGCCCCTATTATTACTGGCGTCACCTTTGTTTTTACATTCCACATGCGCTGGATTTCTATTATGAGGTCTTCATATTTTAGAATATTCTCAGCTTCCTTATTATTATTATTATTATTATTATTATTATTATTATTATATGCCAACGATGTTCGGTCAATCGAAATAAAACTCAAGAAACGTATAGGGTGGCGCAAAATCATTTGACGGTCGTGGCAACATATTACGTAATTGAATTTTACTGACACAACACTTAATACCGAGTATTTGAAATGTTCAAAGTGTCGTGCTTCTGCACTGACTGTTCAAGGGTTAAGAGTCAAACATGGTTCTTGGACTTATGGAACCGACACGTTGTTCCGAAATGTCGGTAGCCAGCTGCCAACCAACCTACGCCGCGCAACTTGCCAGAAGAACGAAGACCTCAACTCTACGGCGACGGAAACCTAAAATCTCTTAACTCCGAGTGAATTATTGTTAATTTTGTAACTTATTTGTACGTTAGTGGCTGTTTGTGATTTATTCATTTGATGGATACACGATTAACCTTTTTAAAGCCTAGCAGTAACTTTACGTACCACCAGGTTTAACATTAAAAAATTCTACGTGGTGCCCACATTGCGTTTATGTGTTTTGTACGGATCTCAGAACAAACAGCAACTTTTGCCTTATAAAACATTAAGAGACTGGTTTTTATAACCGAAGTGGAGAGTGTTTACAGCGCGGCACGCACTGAGTCCTTATATAAAACAGACACGCTTCGGCTTTAAAGTGTTAATCATGCAGCATTACGAGTTTGTGGTACTTTATTGTCCAAACACTTGCAAAGTACTGCACACTGACAACAGCCATTATAAAATGAAGGTGAAGAATACAGCGGATACTGAAGACAACTAGTGTCGACGCCTGTTGCAGTGTTTGCATGGCCGCTTTTCCGCAGTCATTTCCCCAGTTGGAAACCACAAATATGGTAACCTAAGAAAAGTGTGTGTATGTGCGTGTGTGCGTGCTCACACAGAAATCCTCTGTGTTTGTGGAATTAGGAAAGGAACATATTTTACAAAGATCCACAGTGACGTGAAGTTTTCTTAAAGCTCGTCTTCGTAAGGGGGAAAAAAAATTCTTGCTTGCTCAGTACCGGAGTGTTTTAATTAGCGGACGTGAAATTCGCACGCTATACAAAGAACGCCACGTTCCAGCGGACAAGCATAAAGACAGGCTGCGTTTAACTTAAATTGTCTTCTCATCTCTTAGCACGGTGAGATCTCAACGAAGCATACTCTAAAATTAACGACTGAATGAAATGGTTAAATGGAATCCCGCAACCATGATAGGCATATTGATTAGTTGAACACTTTCCAAATATTTTTAGATGCGGAGTGTTTTGTCTTCAACAAGTCCCCTTTTAAACCTCGTATTCCAAAAATGTGTGTTCATGTCAGCTTGCGTCTGAACGCCACTTCTGTCAGTAAGGCAACCCCGTAACATGTCGTACCTGGTACACAGGCGGGTAGAGGTGTAGCTCTAGTCATCTTTACCCTCAACGTTAAATGGGGGACGGAGTGGTCAGCGCCACGTCCCCGCCACTTTATGGACGGGAAAAGCCTCCGACACCTATTGTAGGGGAGAGTGGGTGGGCCCCAGGGCTGGTATGGTCGGGTATGGAGCAGAAATTTTCTCTTGCACCCACCGGGGTTCGAACAGCGGCCTGTTCAGCCTGCGGGATCTTAACACCAGTGAAAGAGTGCAAAATTACTTATTTAGTTTGTTAATTAATCTTTTCTTTCTTAGCCTGGCCTCTTCTAACTAATCGTTGTTGATGTAGAGGGTTATTGTTTCACACGATCACTCTCAAGGACAGCACACACACTCGATAGGACTCCCCTGGACGAGAGATCGGCCCGTCGCAGAGAACTCTACCTGACAACACGCAGTACTCGCAGGAAACAGACATCCATGCTCCGGGCGGGATTCGAACCCGCAATCCCAGCAAGCAAACGGCGGCAGACCCACGCCTTAGACCGCGCAGCCACTGGGATCGGCTTCTTAACCTTTTAAAGCCTAGCGGTAACTTTACGTACCACCAGGTTTAACATTAAAAAATTCTACGTGGTGCCCATATTGCGTTTATGTGTTTTGTAGGGATCTCAGAACAAACAGCAACTTTTGCCGTATAAAACATTAAGAGACTGGTTTTTATAACCGAAGTGGAGAGTGTTTACAGCGCGGTACGCACTGAGTCCTTATATAAAACAGACAAGCTTCATCTTTAAAGGGTTAATCAGTCTGCCATAATACAAATAATGTGAACTGAAGTTCATCTCTCGCAGCTTGGCGGTTTCTAAGTATTGTGCGTTCTTTATTTACGTTATGTGTTGCTGCACGCACTTCTACATTTATCGGAAGTAGAAATGAATTCGTCGATTGTTATTGATTTGAGAAATCCGTAACAGAACGCGAGATGCTACAGACTAGGCATACCTCAGATGAAAATTTTTGTAAAAAAAAAAGGGGGCATTCACCGTACTGGCCTAATATGCGGACTCACTGCATGTTACCCACTGACATAAATAATTAATAGGGCATATTCTGAAGCACTGGAATGGAAGCAGCTTTCAGAGAAATAAATTTACTTGCTCACTTCGTATATTCTTCTGCTTATCATATCATTCTATTAAATAGGTCCTGTGCTTGTCTTTTATATTGCTTTTGGAAATGTAAATATATGGTTAGCCCCAATCAGTTTCTCTTGACATGTTTGCACAAATACACGGTGATAAAAGGAGAGTACGGGCTGATAAGTCAAATCTTTAACCATAACAACAGGACACAAATTTCCCGAGAGCAATGAAATGAAAATATTCCGGAATGATTCAGGAGTAACCTTCATAAAAGAAACTGGTTTATATAAAGGAAGACAGTAAATGTATATATGAGGTAACACTGAGGCGCTCTGCTATCTTTGTATGGCACAAGGACACTTATTACTTCTGACACACGCTGTTAGTTTTCTTCATATCAGCAGATTCACAATCGTTACTCGATATTTACAATTGATCGTGCTCGATGCTCAACTGTTTCCTACGGCTTGGCTCCTACCCTGTAGAGATTTCGGTGTAAATCATGGCAACTGTTTCTTCTGCCTCAGGGTATACTTTCCTTTCTAATTTATGAAGAATGCGCGTGGCAAAGATTATAAATATACGTAGCTCTTCGTGTAAAGCGTCTGTTATTTTCGCCTGATTTGAACCATTATCTGAGTGTATTGACACATTTTAGTAAAATTTCCGTATATCAACTTTACGAAAATCCTGCGGTGGGAGTCACCTTGATACCTGTGGACGGACAGATAAGACTGGCTTGACAAACCTACTAGTGGCTTTTCTCATACGAACGTGTAAAAAAAATGACAACGACGAATTTTTATTTGTGCTGTGAGTTTTGATAAAGTGCATAGACCTTTTTTCTTGGGGGTGGGGGGGGGGATTTATCGGAATTATCTACCGCGATATGTCGAAGTTGTGGTTAATGCCCCGGCTGCCTGAAGACAAACCAATTGTTTTTCAACGTGACGTGGCTCCTCTGCACATTCACAGTGAGGGACTTCTTGCATAGCCGCTGGCCTGAGCGCTGGTTCGGCCGAGGATTTACCCTTCCTGGCCTCCAGGGTCTCCGGAACTGACCCCCTCCGCTTTTTCTTGTGGGACATTACGAAGGATGCAATTTACTTTCTGTCAATACCTATAACT
The DNA here is from genome assembly GCA_013340265.1 of Coptotermes formosanus. NCBI lineage: Eukaryota > Metazoa > Arthropoda > Insecta > Blattodea > Rhinotermitidae > Coptotermes > Coptotermes formosanus. The sequence goes on along the minus strand of BLKM01000431.1, from coordinate 913,580 downwards.
CTGAGCAACCTGAAGGACTGGATACGAACCGCAATTGAAAATGTCGAACAGCCTTTACTGTAAAATTTTTAGCATGAAGTCGAATACCACCTTCACATGTGCAGGGAAACAAATGGAGCACACTCTGAGTTCGCACGGGTTATGGGAAACAAGTGATTGAGTTCCTTTTTATGAAGGTGTACGTTTAACCCTCTAAAGACGAAGCGTATCTGTTTTACATAAGGACTCAGTGCGTACCGCGCTGCAAACACTCTCCACTTCGGTTATAAAAACCAGTCTCTTAATGTTTTATAAGGCAAAAGTTGCTGTTTGTTCTGAGATCCGTACAAAACACATAAACGCAATGTGGGCACCACGTAGAATTTTTTAATGTTAAACCTCTTCGTATGTAAAGTTACCGCTAGGCTTTAAAAGGTTAATTATTGTATATCTATAATTTTTTACCAATAAATTCGTAATCTTTCGCATTTTATGTAATCACCCGATGTTTGCTATTAGTAACTATAAACTCAAATAATCTGGAAATCGATAACGACGTAGCCCGACATTCTTCACTGTTGCTTTCAGATAAAGACTGAGCGCAATCTATAGTGAACTGATGATCAGTTTAAAATTTGTCAGCGATTCCTGTTGTTCAGTTGATAGCTGTGCATTGAATTTGCTCTGGTGCTTTAACCTTCAGGATTGCTTAGTCTTGAAGGGAGACTGTAAATTAGTGTTCAATTCTGAGGTACATATTAACGTAGTTCTTAGCGTTGCTGTGCACAAAACTTGCGCGTTGGTTAATCGGATATCTGGCGTATAATTTCAAGAGGCTTGCTGTTTTTTCTTTTTTTGGCGACACTGCAGACGGCCGAATAAAGGACGATTTACATTACACGGCACGGCACGATACGACACGACACGGCAAAATATTCTTTCATGGTCTTTACATGCTCGAATTCACATTATTCCGTCACCGACAGGTAACGACAAAGTCAGTGTCGTTGGGATTGACAGAAGAGAATATTTTGCCTGTGTATTAACTGACGGAAACGTGAATGCACGCTGGTTTTTGTCGTGTCGTGTCGTGTCGTGTCGCATAATGTGAATCGACCCTCATAGTGTTACTTCTGCTGTGGAGGTGGAGGTATTGCCGACTGTAATTCAAGAAGGCTATAACCGTCTAACATTTTACACAAGAAACTGCCATTAACAGCGTTTAGATTATCCTTCTTTTAAAGATAGCGAGGATATGTTTCTGTTGTTACGTAGAACGATAGCCCAAGTATAAATTATTTGTGTAGCATTCACCTGTATCACTCAATCGAAAATACTGCAGATTTTAAGGGATTTGTGCACAATAAATAACGCATTAGTGTACGGTACTCCACATAATGGGGCTGGTAGATAGTCCCTTGTGTAGGAAATGTGGGGCTGGAAAGGAAACCTCAGCCCATGTGCTGTGTGAGTGTGAAGACTTGGCGACACTCAGACATATCTATCTGGGGGTCCTTTTTCTTGGACCCTGAGAATGTGAGAGGTCTGAGTCTAAGGTCCATCTGGAACTTCTTCAGGAGGACAGGGCTCTTGTGACTTGGACCTAATGAGGGGACACAAAGGGCCTGTGAAGGCCTACGTGCAACGGGACCGTGAGGGCTCGACCCACATTTACTCATGTTCATGAGTGTACGTTATGTTACAGTGTGCTTTGAAAATGTGTAAGACAGACGAATAAAGTGTATGTATGTGTGTGATGTGGGGGGTCTTATGGGATGAGAGGACATTAACTGCGTGTGTCTATATCCTATTTGTGTTATTTCTCCATAGAATTTCAAGAAGCTTTATTCCTTAATGGCAAAAATACTTGCGCTGTGGATATTGATTGTTAAACATATACAGACATCTGCTAATCGTCTTGTAACGTATTTGGTTACCTGGTGGTGCTGGAGTATGACGTTAGCCTTCCTTATATAACGTTTCGGGTTCGAGATTAACCGGATCCAGAGTGCGTGTGTCAAAACTTGTGAACGTGGGGGCCAGATGGCATCCCGGTTGTCTTCTGATAATTGTTAGCAGTGTGTCATCAATTTTAAAAATAAAATCGAGTACATTAGGCGGTTCTGTCAAGCCAGGGCAGGCAGAGTTCAGGATATCCAAATTATTACATTTGGAAGCATTAACGACACGCACACGTGTACATTCAGACTGTGTTAACAAATAACAACTAAGAATGGAAAACACTCGATGCCATAATTGCCAGAATTCAGCTCGCGGTTTTTGATACCAGCACAATAACTTGCGCGAGTGTAGGGCGTACTTATCGCAGGGTGTTCAAGTCATCGTCCATGTGTAAGAGGAAGTCTGGGATATTCTGTTATGTCTTAAGTTCCGTGCAGTGGGTTCTCAGACCTGGGGTCACCGGTGCGTGACTCAAGGGTATTCCTTCTCCTCGTTCGTCCGGTTCACAGCATACATGCGCACTGCGTTGGTGCTCTTAAACATTTCCTTGTGTGCAGCGATGACGGTTGTTGTGCGCGTCTGATATTTCATTCCAGAAAAACCTTCTTTTAAAATCACTTCTTCTATTCACGCCTCAGATAAGTGTTAAATGTATGTGTATTGCCTGTGAAGTGTGTGGACTGTAGTGTGTTCAGTGGGCCAATATGCGTCCTTCAGTGCCCTGTTAAATTTGACAATATTATTCTCGGGTTTTTGCATCCAGGTAAAATGTATCTTCTCGCAACGGATATCTTATTGTTTTTAACCTTTTAAAGCCTAGCGGTAACTTTACGTACCACCAGGTTTAACATTAAAAAATTCTACATGGTGCCCACATTGCGTTTATGTGTTTTGTACGGATCTCAGAACAAACAGCAACTTTTGCCTTATAAAACATTAAGAGACTGGTTTTTATAACCGAAGTGGAGAGTGTTTACAGCGCGGTACGCACTGAGTCCTTATATACGCTTCGTCTTTAAGGGTTAATGTATTATTAACAGCAGGGAAAGTGTTTCACCAGAACTTATTGTGATGGTGTTGCTGTAAGGTGTAGGCCTGTACCCACAGACTGTGTATGACGCCTGTACCGAAGTTACGTGGATGTACAGCACGCAGACTTAGTGATCCACGCAAGCCTTCTCGAGGCGTCTCTGTACTACCGTGTTATGACGACGAGAATCCTCGCTTTTGTTCGTAGTGTTGGTGACGACATACACCATTATAGTGCTGTTTTTTACGTGGCCTCTGTTGTGTGTACTTCTTGCGAGTGAAGAGAATGCACCTGCTAAATATTTCTCGTGGTTTGTAAAGAATTTTAGTTGACGTCTGTGACATTTTTATATGAATTGTGAGAAGGGGTCATGTAGAATTCCCCAAGGACGTGACGTATGTGTAACTAAACAGCTCACTAAGTAAGTAAGTAAGTAAGTAACTCTATGGACAAGGGGCCTTCTTGAAAAGCTGATTGTTTCTTGGCTAGTCATAAAGTCACCGCATTTCGTGCAAACCGAAAGTTCATCTCCGTAGTCACAAAATCCCACGACTTGTCCCTATCCTGAGCCAGATCAATCCAGTCTGCTCCCTCCCATCCTATTTCTTGAAGATCCGTTTTAATTGTGATGTATCTATGGAAAATAGCTGTGAATATGTTGAATAAGCAGTCGCGGAGGTCCGACAAGTGGCGGTCCTCCAGCTTGGGGGTTAGGCGAGGTGCTAACAAATCCTCGCCATATAAATGTAACGCATTACGAAACAAATCACACGGTCTCGGACTTCGACATATCAAACTTGTTTCTATATAGTATGTAAATCATCATTTTAACTCGTTATTCCGACCGTATAATGTAGTGCTGTAGTATTTTAATCCTGTATTCTCTGAATGTAGACGGACCTGGGCAAGATACGGGACCCATGCACCGTGCAGAATCCGTGTCTTCGGTGTCCAGCATGTCTGCGGCCTCCGTTTCTCCAACTCCTGTGCAAAGTGGCGGCAGTCACCCGATCGCTAATCACTGCACAATACACGATGAGTCAGCACTTGCGCAGGACTTCGACGTCGCCAGTGTCGGAAGTGCGGCATCTGGGCTCAGTGCAGGAACTCTACAGGTAAATTCTGCGATGGTAGCAAGTAAAAAATTGACCTTTTTCCTAGCTTATGTTAAGGTTTAATTTGGAGAATCAAGTCTTCTGGAATGTGTTCACTTTGTCGTTAGGTGTTGGGTGGGCAACTACACACCCAGGGACACAGGGACACACCCCAGAAGATTAGAATCTTTAACAACTCCTGTGTGAGAACCTCAAATATCGCAAGGGAGTTTTATTATTGTAGGCTATGACGGATTGCACTGTGAGGACTGTCCAAAGTTTGTTCCAGATTCGTGTATGGTTTATATGGAAAAACCGCCCATCCTGAAGCTCTGTCAACACAGAAATTTAAGGGTATTTTTTGTGCCTCCATGACAGAGTGGTATTTGAATCCATTTAGGCTCTAGCCTCTCCCACTTATGTTTCCCATGCACGTGTCATGGATATCGTACCTAATTATTCGTGGTGTAATCACGCTACAACAAATTTTCAACAGGATTGAAAGGGGCGTGGACTGGACAAGTGGTAGACTTTTGTGAACGCCATAAAATGCGGGAGATTCTTCGACTGCCTGAGGAATTATTACTGACAATGACTGAGGAGTTTGCAATTGACATTGGCAGTTGTTTGCCCTGGGGAAAGCTGGTAGTCCCTTGTTTGCGACCAATAACCGATGTATTCCAGTCAAAAACACATTAAGATTGGAGTGCAGTTGTGTTTTCTGTGTGTGAAATAATGTAGTTTTTCTGTAGTGTTCTGTTTGGTTAAAGCTGTGCACAAATTTGACTTCATGCTGCTATAAATGAAACATCCAATAAGTGGTGACCAGCGGAAGAAGGTCATGCAATGATACACGTGTAGACTCATATTTTTGACACGATCTGTATGCTTTGTCCCGACCATCCTGGCGAGTGTTATGGGACCCTCCCCATCTGCAGTCTCTTGAGTGCGGGACAGAACGTTTTAAAGAATGTCTGTGCTCCATGGAGTTAGGAATTATAACAAATTTTCTCTAACTTAACTCCATGGAGCAGAGGCCTTCTTGAGAAGCTAACAGCTTCTCAGATAGTCAAGAAATCCCGCATTTTATGGAACCCGGAGGTTCATTACCGCATTCACAAGAGCCCGCCACCTGTCCCTATCCTGAGCCAGCTCAATCCAGTCCATGCCCCCATCCCATCTCTTGAAGATCCATTTTAATATTATCCTTGCATCTACGCCGGGGTCTCCCAAGTTGTCTTCTTCCCTCAGGTCTCCCTACCAAAATCCTGTGTGCAACTCTGTTTTCCCCCATACATGCTGCATGCCCCGCCCATCTCATTCTTCTCGATTTGATTACCCGAATAATATTTGGTGATAAGTAGAGATCATTAAGTTCCTTGTTATGTAATCTTCTCCACCACCCTGTCGCCTCGTCCCTCTTAGGCCCAAATGCCCTCCTCAGCACCCTATTCTCGAACACCCTCAGTCTTTGTTCCTTCCCAAATTTTCTTTAAGAAAAGAACTTATGAAGCTGCGAGTTTTAAGGTTTCCGCCGCGGTGTTGCTGAGGGCCCCGTTCTTCTGGGATACGACGCTGCCTTACTGATTAATCGAATTCCGATTTTTCGACCCTTGAAGATGACACTCCTTTGTTTCGAAACGTCGGGATCCAGTTACCTGGCGACGCAGCGTCCTATCCCAGAAAAAATAAATTCTTAAATTGCGAAACTCCTGTTTGTTATTGCAACTACCCAAAATCTGAGTATCTTCCCCTTTCGCCCAAATTCCCGTAGTGGAGTCATGCTGTAAAGTTAAGTCCCCTCGTCGCCTTGCTTTTCGGTTATTACAAAGAAGTAAAGAATAACAACGCGAGGAGTTCTTAGAATTACGGCGTAGATATAATTGGGTCGGCCGTTTCTTCTGAATTTTTAACGCAGACGTCTTGAGTATCGACACTGGTTTGTCGTCTTATGCAGTGACGCAAGCTCGGTCCCACTGGACAGACCAACCAATGCATCTGTAATGTGTTTGTTTATTTATGATATTCTCTTATATCTGTTTATTCTTTTATTTATTCACTTCTACATGCAGTATTTTTAGAGTTACTTACATATTAATGCCTTCACCTGTATTGAACCTCACAGTACAATGGTTATCGCAGTGTGTGCCAGAAAGGCCCTGGTTTGTATCGCGTGCTGGAGAGACTTGCTGTACTGAAGTTATTTCAGTGTTTTTGTGGGTCGCTCTAGCCAAATGTACCTTGGTACATAGCGCAGTTAATACTGACGACGGCCGCTTTCTTTCGCAATCTTTTCAGATTCATCGTCTAGTTCGGGGTTCAGAATGGATGGAGCTATACCTTCACTCCCCCTATATGCCTTCATGGCGTGTGTAGGGACAGCTTTACCTTTTTTTCTTTATTTCACATTCGCAGTCAACCTGTTGTTTCACGATGGAGATCTTACACAGCCAAGGGCGTAGTTGGGGATTGGGGGACGGGGAGGGGGCGTGTGAGAGTCCAGGGGACAACAGATATTCTGCGCTCAAAAAAATTAAATTATTGAGATAAATAACAGAAAATTCAATGAATAATTGTGATTTTTTTAAAATTCATAATTTCTGCTAGGGGTGACCATTGTGATCACTCACACAGGGCACCAAAATAAAACCAGCTACGACACTGTGCAGACGTAACTTGTGCAGTGTAAATAAAATCCTTCAGTAAGCAAAAATCTCTCATGTTCCGTTGTTCTAATGCAGGGCTTTGAAGCTTCATAATCTCAGCCAGTTAAGACACTCTATCCGTCTCTTTGAATTGGTGATAGACCCGTCGTCATTTTGCGTAGGCATTTATGTGGCAACAAAAATCATGCTTCGAAAGAGGTTCAAACCCGTGATCGGTCTTACAGCGGAGCGGATGCTGAATCAACTTTAATTAACCTTTTAAAGCCTAGCGGTAACTTTGCATACAACCAGGTTTAACATTAAAAAATTCTACGTGGTGCCCACATTGCGTTTATGTGTTTTGTACGGATCTCAGAACAAACAGCAACTTTTGCCTTATAAAACATTAAGAGACTGGTTTTTATAACCGAAGTGGAGAGTGTTTACAGCGCGGTACGCACTGAGTCCTTATATAAAACAGATGGGCTTAATATCAGCGACGTGATATGCCTCAGAGAAAGTTGAAGTGAGAAGCAGGAGACAGAGAGAGAGAATTAGAGTTACTAGCTATTATAAAAACATAACCAGCATTTACGCTTGGCAGCATTACTGAAATGTAGACTGCAATGCGTGTAGAAATGTCTATAGTCAATCAGGAAGTGTTTTGTTTCAAATATTTAGACACATGGCTCCACATTTTCCAGTAAGTTAGGCCGTCATTAGTCTTCCGTACTGGTTACGTCATGTACCCCTTTAATGCGGAAATTAACCTGAATTGTGTTTAAAGATTAATTTCGTACCGCACAGGAAACACGCGTCGTGTCAGTTATAAAAACCAATTAATTAATGCTGTATAGGGGAATAATCACAATAATACACTGTATTGGCTGGAATGTGTAATTCTGTACGAATCGGGCCGTATTGCCTGATCAAGGACGCTACACATTCCATTTCCATTACTCTTGTTCATTACGAGTGCGTCCTTTTGCTCACTTTCCCTTGTAGATGACGTATTGACGTAAGAATTTTTTTTCTTATAATTCTGCAAATTCTGCCACAAAAGGAAGATACTGCTTGTCACAACCACGAAAAGCAAGTAAAAGGTCATTTTTCAATACAGTAAATGCTGTCTAAAATTAACCTGTATTATACGGAACATCAGCGTGTTGCAAAATTTATCCAGTGCTATGAATTGACCTAAAGATAAAGGTTCACCCTATAACAGGCCCTGAGGGCCCCAGAGGGGGAATAGAGGTATAGCTCTACCCTTTCTTGAGCCTCGGCACGAGAAGGGTATGGGGTGACTAGCCCCACGCCCCGGCCGCTTTACCCCCGGGAAAGAGACCCGGTGCCCATTGTACAGGAGGCTGGGTGGGCCCCAGGGCCGGTCTGGACGGCTGCGGAAAATCTCGCCCCCACCGGGATTCGATCCTCGTACCATCCAGACCGTAGCGAGTCGCTATACCAACTACGCTATCCCGGCTCCATATGAGTTGACCTGTAAAGTAAAAACTAACGCAAGATTTCCCCCCCCCCCCCCGTGTAACAGCCCCTAGTGGCCCAGGGCCTTCTCATTATTGAGGCTTCACGATCACCCTTAGTCACACACCACAGTCGGTAGGATTCCTCTGGACGAGTGATCAGCCCGACGCAGAGACCTCTACCTGACAACACACAGCACTGACAAGATACAGACATCTATGCACCCGGCGGGATTCGAACCATCAATCCCAGAAAGCGAACGGCCGCACACCCACGCCTTAGACCGCGCGGCCACTGGGATCGGCAACGCCAGATTATCTGTAGAGAGTTAAATCCGTTTGATGTGGAAACTATGAGCAGAACTTCGACAGTAGAAAGTCTGGTTTAAAATCAACATTAACCTTTTAAAGCCTAGCGGTAACTTTGCATACGACCAGGTTTAACATTAAAAAATTCTACGTGGTGCCCACATTACGTTTATGTGTTTTGTACGGATCTCAGAACAAACAGCAACTTTTGCCTTATAAAACATTAAGAGACTGGTTTTTATAACCGAAGTGGAGAGTGTTTACAGCGCGATACGCACTGAGTCTTTATATAAAAGATACTGTTTGTCTTTAAAGGGTTAAACATGTCTTGAACGTAAAAAACAATTCCCTCTCAAGCAAATTCCTATTGTTTGTATCTTAAATGTTAATATTTCGAGGAGATGATATTTGATGATTGTTTGTTGATTGTTTACGCGTGTTTTGTAGTTATTGCCGGCTACTACGATAGGCAGTGCAAACCGTACACGTGTCAGTATTTACTCGTGAATACAAATGTTTGTGTAAACCCGCCGTCATTAGCAGCGCGCGGTTATACGGAAGGCAACGTGACAGTTGGCAGGTAGGATCCTTATTGCGGCACTGTGAATCGTGAGCTGGTGATTTTGGTGCATCGTGTGTCATTTGCGACGGTTGTTTAAGTATTTATTAATAAAGCACAGGGATGTTTGTGAATGGTGATTGGTGGAGAATGCGGAAGTTGCCGTGGTGTGTTTTAAGGTATGCTACCAGTATCTTTCCTGAGGATGTTAGATGGGCAGTTTGTGGTTGTTACGCGACGCCATATCATTTGTGAAATTTATATGTGTTCCAATGAGACAGTGCGATGACTTTTGAATTGTGAGAGAGTGAAGAAGGAAGGGTGGGGGGGGGGGGGCCGTCGTAGTAGAAATATCTCAACACTTAACTGAAGGAATTTACATACCGTATTACTTCGAATTTAAGACGCATTCTGATTAAGATGCTCTCCACTTTTAAAACGGGATTTTCAAAGAAAAAAATTTTTGCAAGCAAATATATTTCACTGCCAGTAAAATATACTTCTGTTTTAGTGAGCCAGTTTTTCCGAGAAAAGTGGTGCTTTTTAGACTTTCGAAGAGTGAAAAATAATACTTCGAATTTAAGACGCATCCTAATTTTTAGTTAGGAAAAATGTGAAAAATGGCGAGTCTTAAATTCAAAGTAATATGGTATTTTTTCGCAGGCTATTTGTAGACGTTGAACGAACAGCGGAATTATTTTAAATTAAATCAGATTTTAGGTTAGTAAACACAGTGACTTTGAAAGGAGTAGAAACGGAACTGTCGTGGCCTATTTTAAGTCACTAAACTATTTTACTGAGGGAATGGGAAAAGCCAAGATCAAAAATACAAATTTGGAGCGTAAATAATCCACTTATAGTGCGTATCTTTCTTTCAAGTTTAAAGACCGTACAGTTTGTACCTAAACGTGTGAAAACCTGCCGATAGAGAACAGAGAGAACTGGGGTGGAGGCCTTACAAATCGTTCTTTAGATGCGCCTCAAAAGTACTTAATTACTGTGGCTTACCAGTGTCTACTGAAGCACGGAGTTTAACTGCGTGAAAATGCAGTGGAATTAGAACAATCACATACAGTACTTCAATGAGCAAGCTTATTTTACCTTAAAGATAATCCTAATAATAGTATTAACGAGAAAAAGAAGAAGAAGAAGAAACGAATTTAGTTTTGAAGTAAAGCGATTTGTGTCGCCTGAAGTATTCGATGTAGGCTACGTGAATTTTTACACAACGGGATGACTCAAGTAGAATTTTGGTATTCATTGTCCCAGTTGGCTCAATACGTATACAGAAACATAAAAACCGTCAAATAGCCAACACTATATATTTATTTACATTAAAATGTAGCGACTGGTTTGACGGTTCTTATGTTTCTGTAGACCCAAGTATAATTTTTCCAGCGTAACTGGACAAATTCTTACGCGCCACCTCGATTCAAAAGACGCTATACAGCGACAAGTTACTGTGACGGGTACATTTCTTTGTGAAACAGACACTTGTCAAACGGCTCAAATTTTCCTGTCACTTCGTTTCAATTTACTAGTCGCTTGTCACTTGTCACCTGTCGTTCTGTGAAACAGAGTCCAGTCATAATTGTCATTTTGACTAGTATTTTCACCTGTCATGACAGGACTTCTCGCTTCGTGAAACAGGCCACACATCTAAAGCCTGAGCCTTCTCATCCGAGAAATTTCCAAACTTTTGACGACGGCTAGGTGGCCAAACTTGCCAACTCAGTCTTCTCAGTATCAGGGCCACAGTGCGTACAGTCTCATCTGCTTCAGCTTAGTCTGTCTTGTATAGTAATGCCTTGACTGACTCACAACGTTGTTCTTTATTAATTGTCATTTCTTTTTAATGCAGAATATTAGAGAGCAAATGGCCATCAGTCTGGAGCGAATGAAGGAACTGGAGGAACAAGTGAAACTAATTCCAGTTCTACAGGTGAGTAGAAAGGGTCGTCATTATGTAACGCTACACAAGTCATGTGCAAGATAGGCTTGCTCGCCTTTACAAGCATGTCAGCGGGTCACAGTTTGGAAACCTCTCATGTTTCCGACCTTTGGCCATTACAGACCTAGTAAAGAGGTTCCTACAACGATCGTGCCGTTGAATACTAAGATTATGAATTAATTATCCTTAGTTTCATCAGGATTCCTTTCTCTTTATTACCGGACAGGTTAGTGTAACAGTGACTTTCAGAAGGCAGTGGGTACCTCGGTGGGCGGGGGGATTGGTGGTGGTGGTGCAGCCGTCTCGGATGACAGATTCCAAAAGACAAGAAACTGGGCTCTTTTAAATAAAAAAATTATTTTGTGCGCTCGGCAATTTTTAAATTAGATTTTCGTTCTTCTGAGATTGTATGCAGCGAAGACGTTTCGGGACAATCTATCGGGCCCATCTTCAACGGTCAACAGTCCAAGAAGAAGACGGGACCGATAGGTGGTCCCGAAACGTCGCTAAGTAACTACCAGCATACGCTGTGTGAAATTCCAGAAGAGCGATGATCTCATTTACACCGCAGCTAAAGTCTGAAATCACGCGATTTTTGAATTGTTGAGGAAAATAACAGGAAATCCAATAAATAAGTGTGATTTCTTTTAAGTTAATAATTTATATTAGGGGTAGCCGTTGTGATTACTCGCCCAGGGCGCCAAGAAACTAGCAGCGCCACTGTCAGAGGGTAACTGGTTTTAATTTCGAACGGGTTTTCGGCTACTCTGAAAGACGGTCGTAAAGATTCCTGTTTTCAAGGATGTGACACTGCTGAATACATGACGCATCTGCCCTGGCAATGGAGACAGGAGGACCCTCTAAAACCTCAGCACATTTCTGAAACCTCTACCAGACTTCAAGGTGTCACATCTCATAAGACAGCTCTCTTGATATTCAACGCTGTAAAAAACCTCAAATCGCAGTTATATTTTGGTTTGTCGTAACCACCCCATGCAAAACCAGCAGAATACTTTGAAATACATCGCGTCACATTCACGATCCTCTTTCTACACCGTTGACACGGTTTAAGTACTGAAGTTAAAGAGCGTTGTTGAAAACCGAAAAAAATTGTTGTAGCGTTCACGGCGACGGAATTCCGTACGATCTCCTCTGGCTGACAGCCCTATCAGATGGCGGAGTTGTAGTCGGACTCTGAAACGTCGTAGATATGAACCACCTGACGCGGCTGTCAGGCCGAGATGTTTCAACTAAACAGATACAGTTACATAAATTCTGCTACTAAGACATTCAGGAGGAAATGACGTGTCATGGTGTGTCTAGACACACGGCCAGTTGCCTCTTCCAACTCTGGCTGCAGCTTCAGAAGGACCACTGTGTTGCAACGTTTCGAATTCAGATGCGTTTCTGTGCATTTGACGATAGTTCACAGGTTCACAAAACATTATACAGTAGTGAGATGTTGTTCAAATTTGTCACGTCGTCTCATTTTATTTGTGCTGCTTTTGGTCTAATCAGTCAATTTTTCTACACGTTGCTCTTTCCAGCGCAACCATATTTTGTCATTGGTACCGCACCTTGATTGTCACACTTACCACTCGTTTCTAAGTTGTAACCGCTTTACATTGTTTCCTGTGAACTTAACGCGCTCTACTACCCAGAAATGAAACACAAAACAAGTGTGAAGATTGATATGAAGATAGCTGATATTTTAACGCAAGCTGACGCACCGGCGTGCTGTTCATTGATGCACGTACGTTTGGAGTGTTGCTTTACTTGGTGTGTCCTGGGACACACCTGTAGTATTTTAGTGTGCCGCCGTAGGCATTTGACCGAAACAAAGACAAACGAGGGTGAGATAAAAGAGAGAGGATTTGAAGTGGTTGAAGTGGAGTTCCATATTTTTATCTGTTTACTGAGTGCTTGCGTGCAATTGCAGGTGCAGTTGTCTGTTTTGAAAGAGGAGAAACGGCAGATGCTGTTACAACTGCGACTCGAAGAAGCTGAAAGGAACAAGAGAAATGTATGCAACGATTCGTTAGCAGATGATATATCGGGTAAGATGAAGTAGACGTGAGACGTGAGTGGTAGACGCTTACGGTGAAATTAAGTCTCATAAGGTTTGTGTTACTCATTTCCGTGCATGTGATCAATATAGCAAAACAGATCCAATTTATTCACACTATTATTTATTTATCTTTTTTATTCATCTTCTCCCCTACATGTTTCGGCAAGTAGCTATGCCATTATCAGGGGGGGCTATATCAAATTACATAAGATGTGCATAAATGTGAATATAAAATATTAAAACTTTTTAAAAATATTAAAATCTTCTATAACAGCACCATAGCAGCAATACAAGAATTATGCAACAAATTTTATGGAAGGTTTTTAACATTTTTAAAGCTTTAATATTTTATAGTCACATTTATGCACATCGTATGTAATTTTGATATAGCCCCTTGATAATGGCATAGTTACTTGCCGAAACATGTCGGGGAGAAGATGAACAAAAAGATAAATAAATAATAGTGTGCATAAGTTGGATCTGTTTTGCTATAAGACCCATAAAATCACTCTGGCGCCTCGGAATGCTAAAATGGCGGAAACTGGAAGTAGAAGCGCCGCCCCCCCCCCCCAGCCCAGTTACATGTAACCCAACGTTGTTATCCAAAATGTTACCCTCAGATTTAAACTTTTAAAGCCTAGCGGTAACTTTACATACCACCAGATTTAACATTAAAAAATTCTACGTGATCCCCGCATTGCGTTTATGTGTTTTGTACGGATCTCAGAACAAACAGCAACTTTTGCCTTATAAAACATCAAGAGACTGGTTTTTATAACCGAAATGGAGAGTGTTTACAGCGCGGTACGCACTGAATCCTTATATAAAACAGATACGCTTCGTCTTTAAAGGGTTAAAATTATTTCGGCGTCTCCATGTAAAGTGATCAAACAGATAACACTAGTCTTCCTCGATGTTTCTCCCTCACCTCGGCTCCTAGTACTTTCGTTATATTCCGAAAACATATCGATTTTGCTAAAGGTTCTTCAAATAGTTCTAACGAGCTGACAGCAATCATTTCTGCTCTCAGGTAAGGGCAGCAAGCACGTGGAAGGAGATCCTTCAGTGAGGGTACGCTCACATTCGTACTCAGAGACGTCGGACAAGAACTGCCCTCAAACCCCCAGTTTCAAGTCGATTAGAAGCAATTTACGAGATGTTGGAGTCATGTGCTCTGTCGTAACCCGCGAAGTAGGAGTGTCACCACAGCGGCCGAGGCTACGCAACGCAAAGACTAACACACGCACAGCCCTTCGACTGTTAGGCCTGAGCGGCGTCAAAACTGAGGATATTCCACCTGATGACTGTCAAAGCGTGCCGACTGCAATCCGGCCCTTGACCCAAGTGCAGGCAAAACTCATAAAAGTCTCTCCCATAAGCAGTGCCAATATTGAGTCCGTTCTTAAAACTGCCATCACAAAGACTTCTGCAACCAACACTGACCTTGTAAAAGATAACGTATACACGGACGTTGAACTGGATCATCACATCACCAAAGCAATTCAGATGTACGAGAAAACTTTTAGTAATAGACTGAATTCAGAAGATACTAGAGACATAGGAGTTCAGACACAGAAGACGCCGGTAATTGCACCTGTTTTGTTGATCATAGAACGACGCGATGTTGCTGTCCAGTCCGAAGATGATTACTACCGTCAAGAAGCCTTCAGTCAAACTGAAGATCTACCGCGACATCTTACTGAAATTGGCGTTACCGCGAAGCCTCGTTACGTCGAAGCTACAGTTCAAGTGAGACCCAAAACCAGAGATTTTGGTGTTTCAGACAACAGTGTCAACGACGTAGTTTGCGATAAATGTAAGGTGAAGAAGCGAAGTATTGGTGTGGGTCACCGTTCTTACAGTAACCTCTTAACCGATGATGGGGCGTCAGTTTCTCTCAGCAACATTGGTATCTTACAGGATAAGCCTTCGGATTATACCTCTCCGCCACAGAAGAAAGAAACGGCCACTAAATCAGTGGGTTGCGGAACACCTAGCAAAGGCATGGTCTCTCAAGGGACCGACACTGAAGATCTGAGTGCAGGGAGAAGTCGTGACATTGGAGTCAACACAACGAAAAAGAAACTAGTGGATGCGGCTGTTGGAGATGCTACGAGACGCAGAGATTCTGGTTCTGGGGTGTTTGTGTGTGATAAATGTGATGTGGCGATTCAGAATGTCGCCAAGAATATGTTAACACAGAATTCGGATTCGACGAATCTTATTCCAAGTGGGACCAGTATCGTTACTTCACCCACCACAAACTCTTTGAAAACGAGTCCGAGTGCACCGGGTTCGCGTATCCCCAGGCCCGCTCCGGCCCGTAGTGCTGCTTCCATGACTGTGTCTACAAGTGCCCAGTCTCAAGTGACAGTGCCCGAGAGACGTCGCTTTCAGAGACAGGATACATACACGAAATTGCCAGTTGGTGTAGAACACAGATCCAGCAGCGCGACGCCGACGCAAGAGAAAAGCAGGTAAATATAAGTTTTTGTTACACTGTGTATTTTAATTGATGTCAAAGTACGTCATTTCATACCTTTTAAGCACCCACTGGCATACTCTTACATCTGAAGTTTACCACTCATCCTGACGGCTGTGAAACGGTGCAAGACGAACTCTTGTACTACTTATGTACATGAGAATTTCGCAGTAATTCAGTGTTATTTATTTTAAAAATCTTGTATTAGTTTTTGTAAATAATTTTTACATACAAAACACAATGCTCTGGGAATTTGTGGACAAATTCTAAAGGTGAAAGCTTAATGTAAGTATGAAGTGAAAATGTAATAGTATTTTACAAGACAACTCCATTGAGCCAAGGATGCGTACTTATGTCACACATTTTCAAATGTTTATTGTATATATGCGTGCGTGTGTGTCCTTGAAATATTAAACGTGCATGAATATTGTTGGTAGGTAATTTATGTAAAGTGCTGTACTGTACTGCTGATAGTTTTATGAAAATCGAAACGCCTGTGTCATAGGTATATGACAAATGTGATAAAGGGCTGAAGATGGTGAATGTACAATTTGTGTATTAAACTGTTGACGTGTGGTGAAACAATGTACGATACCAAAGGTGTGCGTGTGTTCACTAAAAATTCGCGCGTGTCAAGAACTTTCGGCAACAGTTGTGTTATATGCCGCCCTGAAACTTGGAAAATGTTATGGAATACTATTGCATTTGGATGAAGGGACGCTCATTTGTTATCGAATATTACTCTATTTGCCAGAAAGGAGGAACGGTGTTTTCAGGATTAGCATCCGCTCGTCCGTGTGTTGCTAGGCTCTCGTAGTGGGGTCATTCCTCGCTCCGAGTAGCGATCGATGTGAACGTGACAATAAGGAATGCACCCGGAATGTTTGATGCAAAAGTTTCTCATACCGTGCCAAATGTGTGTGACCGTAAATGGCTGCAGGCGGGTGGGGGGTGGTGAAATGGTTGTGATGGAGAACCGAACAATCAGAAAACGCAACTTATGATACAAGGAAGGACAGGCTTTAATACACGGGATCCTAGCGCTGTATGTTATGAGGACTCTTCAATAAGCACAAGGTCAGCTTTATGTTTCCGCATTTTAAGTGATAAATTAATGTTCCAATTAGAATCGAGTGTAAGTGCCTAACCAGCGAGTTCTACAACGAGAACAAGTTCATACATTGAGAACGTTCATTGGCTCATATTTTATTTTTGTTTTGTGTACAGAGAAGTTTGTTAGCAGGAGTGTACGAACATTTACGGGATTAAGATGATTTTTCTTGCCAGAGGCAGATGTTCAGCCATCAACCGACTATCATTTGTGTATCTGCGCGTGTGTACATGCGCTAGCACGCGTGGTTTGCGTTAGTGCAGTATGCGAATACATATCCTAAATACAAACAGCGCTATACTGCTTTGTCCCGTTTGCACGTAAATGAAATTCAGTCCATGAATTGCATTGAGTGCGAGTATCAGATGAATCTTCAAGTGACACTGACTACATATTTTGTATTTCTTATTAGGGTGACCAAATGACCATGAGATGGGAAGGGCATGTAGATTGCATGGGACAGATGAGAAATGAATTGGTGCAGAATTTGGTTTTACAGCCTGATGAAGGGAAGAGATTACTTAAGATGTAGGTGACTTGACAGGATGACACTGAAGTGGATTTTAGTATGGTGCAGGGGGATGGACTGGATTTCTTAGGCACACAGTGGGGATCCATGGCAGGATCTTACAAATACGATAATGAAACTTTGTGTTCTATAAGAGGCAGGGAATTTCTTGAACTGCTGTGTGACGTGTGTTTCAAAAAGAGCTGTATAGAGCCAGTGTGTAATATTTTGGGCACTACAGCCTGATTGGAGAGCTGTCTCTGCTGTAGTGATATTCTGAACCCATAGGCATTTACTGTTCTGTTGTTCTAGGTGCAGCTCATTACACAATACAGTCTTTATTTGTGGCATGAATCATTAGCTAACAGCCTCATGTGTGATTATACTGATCATAAAAGAATGCATGCAGAGATAATGGTATCAGTCACATAGATCATCATACAATGATCTGGGTTATGATACCATAGTCTGGTAGGTGGTTCAGAGGAATATTCAGGAATACTTTGCCCTAATGATGTAGGCATTATGTTTCTCTGAATTGTTGGTACATTGTCATAATTCAAAAGATATGATCTTCACTGCCACAAAAGACTCAGTTTTTACTTATATCTGGCAGCTTTTATACTGATACATGCCACTGCCCATGGTAGTGGAGGCAACAGAAATATACCAGCAGTGGCAGAAATAATTCCTGAAAATTAAAATTTAAAGAAATTAATTTCAATGAGTAGGTAAACAAATTCAGTAGTAACTTTTGCATATGTTGAATACTTGGAGGCTGTCACTAAAACGGTAGGAGTGCTTATTACAAAAGAGTGATTTTTATATATGAAATTGTTGAAGACTGGCCAGTTGTTGTGCATGATTACTACAGGGTACAGGGCTCAGACCAATCAGAAAGTTAGAGAATTGTTGTGCCATGTATATGTATGTATGTGCCTTTGAATGTATTTCTGCAGGTGTGAAACGTCACAGCCATGTCCTGCAGAAAGGTTTCTGGCAATGCAAGCAAGTGGGTCTCGGGAGCAGGAGTACGAGTGCATGGCAGATCATGGGAGAGGCTCGAGTAATTCAGGGGCTGAAGAAGGCAAGAGAGAGAGTCCAGATGAAGAGACACATGTGCTTATGGACAGTGGCCTCTTTCAGCCTATACAGCCTGATGCAAGAAAGAAGTATGATAAAATATTTTGTAACTGTTTGTCTTGTTTCGGTTACCCTGATTCAGAATTCTCTTATCTGTATTTCTTGCACCATTTTTTCTCATCTGGCTACCTAGACTGAGTGTGTTTATTGTCACTTTATAAAACAAATTTTGGTAGTAGGCAAGACTGTGGAGTCTGAGTCGTGAAGTTGCAGTCAGAAGGAATTTTGGTGGAGTCGGAGTCAGTAAAAATGTACTGACTCTTGAGTCTGACCTCAATATGAAATCTTAAATAGATACTGGCTACAATAACCATTAGACTTATACATAAATATAGGTTATATAAGTCTAACGAGTAGCCTGATGATTCACGTGGTGGTAATGAAATGTCTTATGATACCATTTACCATTTTAGTAGGTTTACCATTATTAATACATATTGAGCTTTCATGAAGGAGTTGGAGTCACAGTCAGAGATTTGAAAATCGAAGAGTCGGAGTCGGAGGTTTTGTGTACCAACTTCACAGCCCTGGTTATAAGTGCATTAATATTGTTATACTAGGAAGCTCCTTCTACATTCAATTATGTAATGACACATGTGCAACTACAAAAAGCTGTTTTTGAGCTTTGTTGCTTATATAGTCAATATTGTGCACATTTATGTTTGAGCGCCTACATTCAGCCATTGTCGTCTAAAATTTCATGAAATGAGTGGGTATTGTGAAAGAGAATTTTAGAAGAGATTGTAGTACTTAAAAAGTGTACTGTAAGAGAACTGTAAGTACCTTGATTTTAATATTTTATTCTAACATGAATACATTCTTTTCTTACAGAACAGAGCCAAGTAAAGAGATGAAAGCAGCTTTAAAAGTCCTGAATGACTACTTACGGAAATCTCCAATCACAAGCGTACCACATAACTTAAAAAATGCTTCAAACATTGTGCAGCAGGAATGGTTTAAGGTACAAACCGTTTTCATAGCTGACAGTGGTTAGCATGAATTATTGATATTTTGAAGGTTCTGTATTCAATTTATGGCTTAGAGATTACCTATTGTGACAGATTTTTTACTCACTTTACTTTAAAATAGGCCACAACCACTTGTATATCCTTTACATGTCATTTTGTTGTCATCCTAGCATTCAACACCATGTGACTTAATGCAGCAAACTGAGCATCATTAAATAAGCCAAAATATTAATCAACTTTTGATGAGATATTGAGAAGTTATTTGCCCTGCTTGCTATGTTGGTGGTCATTGTTTTTGCCATTTGTCACCGCTTAGCGGTATGTGAACATCGGTGCCTCTGCTCACCTGACATGGTGTATGAGTGCACACTAGATGGAACAATCGGTCAGACACTCAAGTTTGTCCCACATATGATAATAGTAAGCATATTGGGTAGAAGTCTGATATACCTCACATTTATGAAGCTTTGATTTTGTCTGAGTTGAAGAAAGGGATAACTTGGAAGAAAGTCCTCGCAGGTCCAGCTGTTCATGAACTCACAAACATTACACATTGACTTAACTTCTTTGTCATGAAATCTTAATTGTATATGAGACATGAAAAGAAAAATAACATTCGTCAGGCCTGCTTATGTTAGTAATAAGGTAGTAATTTTTATTTATTTGTTTGTTTGTATATGCTTAGTTTCTTTTATGAAGTTATTTCAAGTCCTTTTACAGTGCAGAAATGACAGTGCACCTAAATTTCAGCGAATATTGTTGGAATTTGGTGACGTTGCTAGACCAGTGCAGAGTATGAAGTACCACAGCTATACATAGGCATCGTTTTGGATGTATTAGGTCTTCTGAAGTTGACAAAGTCATGCTTTGTTTGACCGGATATAAGTGCTTCATTCTTAAAACTGATATTCGTGGAAAACTTTTTTGTTCCCTCACAAGTTTTAATGTTGTGTTGGATCGTTGTGCCTCTCAAGTGGTTGATATCATTCCAAGATAATGAAATACATGTAATTACATTTCTTGTATTCTTATTGTATTTATACAAATATAAAATGGCTTTGCATACAAAATAACCAGCCCCTCTGCGCAGCTCAATCTGCAGAAAATGCCTGTACATGTAGACCTTGTTTTATATCTTTGTTGCTTTAATGTCCCTTACCAATTTACACCACTTCTTAATTTATGCCTTCTCATTTTGGGCTTAATGCTCTTTGGCTGGCTGCATTCTATTATGCTAACCCCTTATTTCTGCTGCGAATATCATCTTTGATTTATACTCCCTTTTTTCAGGAATGCAACTGGAGCATAAAACAAGAACTTTGTGTACAAAATGTGTAGGTGCATGACTATAAGATGAACTCCCCCTCCTTAGATGATGAATTAGGAAAAAAGATTCTCATCGTATGTCTGCGTAAGTGCTGTACATTGCATAGCAGTAATATGGGAGGCTTTTATTTGGGAAGTGTACAGTTTGAATCTTGGCCATTATGCAGGCTGTTATGACTGAGATTTTTCATTGTTTTCCTCAGTCTCTCAAGGCAAATTTTGGGATAGAATGTTATACCATAACCGCATCGTTCCAAACCTCAACAGTTTGTCAGACATCCCACCAGTCAACAATGTAGTCTTGAAATACTGACAGTGCCATGAAGTAAACCAAAAAAATATGTTTCTTGAATTAAAAATTTCAGTTACAACTGCAATTACATAACTGCCTTATAAACTTCTATTGTCTGCCAGAAGTCTACAGGTTAATGCCACATGATTCAAACAGACGTAGAGTAGAACCTGATTGTGAAGATGTAATATCATTCATTCTTCATATGTTTAATTTATTTTTCTTTGTTTTACAGATTTCAAGTACAGCTACTGCAAATCCTCTTGATGTTGAGGATTACCTTGATTGCTTTGAAGAGATGTCAAGCTTATTGCTGGAGTATGTTGTCAATATGACAGACATGAGTGTAAGTGTAACAGTTTCTTGCCAGGAGGGAAACTTTGTGGCGTTGTAGTATTTCATTGCATTTCACCCCTTTTCTGTTCTGTATAATATGTACTGTATGTGTGAAGACATAGAATTAATGTTTGTTACTTAATTGCATCCATCAATTATAATATAGGGACTCCCTGACTTATGAACAGGATATGTCCTGAACACCTGTTAGGTCAGATTCCTTGTAAGTCAAAAATACAAAGTGAGGTGGAATATACATCTTCCAACATGTCAAGGGGGATTCAAATAAGTAGTCTTTCTGCTGCAAAATAATGAGAACAGATGTTGGCCCAATAGCAGGCACTGTAATAATGAACATTTTGTGTGCGCAGTCTGAAGTGTAGTTCAAAATGAAGTTTTGATGATATTTTTGTAGTAGTTTGAATTTAAATTTTCTTAAGGAAATTTTTATCTTAACTTTGCATGGTGGTAAGTGTAATGGTCATAAGTCGGAGAGTGGCTGTATAACAAACATATTTCATTACAGGGAAATACTGCAATGCATTATGCAGTGTCTCATGGAAATTTTGATGTGGTCTCCATCTTGTTGGACTCTAAAGTGTGTAACATCAACAGAGCAAATGCAGCTGGTTACACCTGTGTGATGCTTGTATCATTGGCTCAAGTTCGTTCGGACACACATCGACAGGTGATCCGTCGCTTATTTCAACTTGCTGATGTCAACGTTCGAGCAAAACAGGTTTGTACTTTCTTTTATATTCAAAAGAGTTAGAACTTCAGAAAACTGGGGAGCCTCTGTTCGACAAGTTGTCACAGTTTGAGTCTTGGATATCGTGACAGAGTTTTTACAGGGTTTCCCACAATTATTTCATTCAAATGCTGGAATAGTAATATAAAAAGAATCTATAACTGCTTCTTACTGCACTTTTTCTTATTCAGCATCCATAACCAGCTGTGGTTTCATGTTCTGTATTACAGTATCTCCACACTTGGTATGTCAAGTCACAGATACTGCTACTGGGTTACCTAATTTACCATTTAGAGTCATACTTTTATATCATACTGCGCTATATGGCCTTTTCATCACATTCAGAATTATCAGATATCTCACAAATAAGTGTGTTTTTATTCTGTTGAACCCAAATTGGTGATTTCATTTTATTATTTTTTTCAATTTTCTTGTGTGTGAAAAATAAAGAGTATCAGAATGAATGGTTCTTTTATGGCAGCATGGTCAGACAGCTTTGATGCTTGCTGTTTCTCACGGGCGCCTGGACATGGTGCGCCTGCTGGTTGAAAGTGGGGCAGACATGAACATTCAGGATGAGGACGGAAGCACAGCACTGATGTGTGCCGCAGAGCATGGGCACACTGAAATTGTGAAACACCTCTTAAGCCAGCCGGACTGTGATGCTTCTATTACGGATTGTGTACGTTGAAGTATTGAGATAACGTGCATGTGTTTTAATATTAGAAATGCTATGTTAAACAGTATTTGGTGAGACAGAACTGTATCTTAAGTGAAAGTATGTTCAGAATATCAAGTGTGGTAGGTACATGTAATTTACATAAATAAACACAGTGATGTATTTTTGCAGGAAAGTAAAGTACAGTGAAACTTGCTTAAGAAAAACCCGGTTAAGAAAATTTCCCACCAAAGAAGTCAGGATAAAAAAGCACCAAAATTCTCCCATTTCATTAAAATTACCCTTTTAAAAAATTTCCCACTTAAAAAGTAGGATTTTCTTGGAATTTTCAAAATTTTCTTAACAGGGTTTCACTGTATGTAAATACTGTGAGATTGAGGTTATCACTGGTGTTGCTGAGGATTCAAGTCTTGTGGGACATGGAACTTTGTTGGTGGGGGAGTGATTCATGACAGTTTGAAGGATACTGGTGTCTTCATAGTCAGGGTCAAGCAGCCCCTGAACTTCTGTGCACTGTTTGTCTTAATTGCACCTGAGAACATGCATTTATCATTGCTTGACTCTGAAGATGAAGGTGCTGTGATCCTTTGAAGGACTGGGAATCAGTCAGTCATTGATACACCATCACATACCAGAACACTTAGGCGTCCCATTTAAATGCTGCCAAGATTATGTATTATTCACAAAGTAAAACACTATCAAAAAGAAATTAGAAGTGTTCCTTTGCATCATGTGTCCATTTTTGTAATGCAGTAAAATCTGCAATATCCAGTATCGGATTGTCCAGAAGTCTCTGTAAACTGGCAAATTGACGAAGAGCCCCATTATATTTCACTCTAGCATCAACCTGTGGCACCGGCCCCTATTCCAAGAATTCGACAGGCTCACGCATTTTTCCCATGACTCTGAGTGGTGGTCAGATACTGAAGTGTGGTACAATCAGCTGCTTTATTGCCCTTCACCTGTTACAGGGTGTTACAGTGCAGTGCCTGGAATATTTCATTTTTGTGATGGAAGGCACTGGTAAAAAGTGGCAAAGAGTAGTGTTAAGGATAAAGGCAAAAATAGATACATGTAATAGACTTGAACGAGGCAAAAACCGTAACAAATTAATGAAAGAGTATGGTTAGGTCTGTCCATGAGGTTGCTAGGTATACTAAGATACGTATTAAGCATAATATTCTGATACATGGAAAATTGCGATATCTGGCAAACCTTTGGTCCTAGAGATGCTGGATATCGCAGATTTTACTGTAGTATGATTTGCAGCCAGTTGCACAAACAATTTTCTTGTTGTAGGATGGCAGTACAGCATTAAACATTGCAATGGATGCAGGAAACAGAGATATAGGTGTGCTTCTGTACGCTCACCAGCACTTCTCCCGTGGGAGCTCTCCATACACATCTCTGCGACACAAACGCTCCAAGAGTGCCACACCCACGATGTTGTCAGGCACTCCCCCGTCTCCAAGTCCAGTACGGGACAGGGTGCCACGTCATGAGTAGGCACTGTGAACTAACTCGTAAGAAGACAATACCTTCAAGAGATCTGTCTTTATTTTAGTCACATTTTATATTGGTCGCCGCATTTACTCACTTTGGCAGCAACAAGGAAGCTTGCGAGCATCAGATTTCCTTATTACCACACAGCTGCTAATATTCTACAGTTTCTGATTGTATATGGAATATTTTAAGTGACTCTGGTGTAATGTTCTGTTATACAAAGTTCCATTGTTTTAAAGTTTTATTACAAAAATGTTCAGCTGTATTCCATTTACTCACTGTGGTCTTCCATAACCCTTGCATATGTATTCTACAAGTTAGGAAATTAGGAACTATTTTTTTGATAAATAAAAGACACTGGTTGAACCTTAGGCTGATGTGATGTGGAACACTGCAGTGTACAATAGAAACTCCGTGTAGGTTTTACAGTTTAATGACATCACTTAGTTTTTCTTTTCCTTGAACTTGTTGCCTCTCGGAATTTCTTAATCTTATGTTTGAGGTTTGTCTTAATTTTTTAACCAGTTCCAAAGTATCTGATAAACACCACGTACCTTTTGTGTGTCAGTATGCACGGGCATGCCATACTGGAATATCTTTTCGTAAAAGCAGAAAAGCCTAAAAAATATTGATTCTCTCCAAGTATCGGCGTGGGATAAGAAGAATGCGGGGTAAAACTTCATGTCTTACAGATTTTGAACCTGTGACTTCATATTAAAATGAGAAAGTAACAGACTTTTATTTTTTATACTTACAGTTCTCTTGTTTTATCTTATTTTTCTGAAGGATTTTGTTTTGTTCGTTACATTTGGATTAAAAGTTTCATATGGTTTGACTGTATTTTAAGGTTATTAAGAGGAGTATTCTTGTACACAGTCAGTTATGTAGCCCACACTACATCATGCCTGTACTGCATGTAAGTGATGGGTCATGCAATTTTATATTCTGTTATGAAAAACATGTCAATTAGTGGTGCTGAATATTATTATTATCATGAGCCAAATCTTTTCAAAGGGAAATAAAGCAAAGTTAGATTGTAACTATATTTGTGGTACTACACATGAGATGGGCAAAAAGATGTGTTTTACACAGGTGGGTAGAGTAGAGACTTGTGAAGGGTGGTAACAAGTTTATTAGTCTGCTAGGCACTACTCGTAGGCCTTGTTTTATGCACATTTGTTTTACGCACTTTTGTTATAACACCCCTTACCAATTAGGACCACTGATTAATTTATTCCCTCTCATTTTTGGTTTAATGCCCTTTGGTTGGGTGTGCGCTGTTACGCTGCCAAGATTCTGTGAAACTTAAGATGCAGAACAAGGCTGGGAGGCAGTACACGAACTGGAAACCACCTTTGATCCATCCTGTAAACTATGTCAGTCACTGTGCATGCGCTGTTCAGTGGAGGTTGCTGTTGGGCAATGCGTTTATTTTCCTTTATTCAAGTATTTTTCCTTATTAAATAAGTGAAAACATAAGTCTGCTTCTAGTGCAACCCTGATTTAAAAAAAAAAACAGCAAAAGACCATCAGCATTGAATAGAAATTAGAAGTAATAAATGGGCTTGGAAAAGGTGAACACATTGCTAATATGTGCCATGCTGTTGGCCCCAGGTGCGTACAATTCATGATAATGTTGAGAGAATTAAAGAAAGGGCTCAGACAGGAAATAAAGTGGACACTAGAAGAATTCTCTTTCTCAAGAACTTTGACTATGGAACTTACAGAAAAGATGTTGAGTATTTCGACAGAGTCAGGATCAGTGCCATGTGCCTGTAAACAAGCTTTGGGTTGAAGCTAAAGCTGATTCTATTTATGAGGATCTGTCAACTGACAATGGTAATGCTAAACCATTTAATGCAAGTTCAAGTTGGTTTTATAACTTCACAAAGAGATATTATTTTCATAACATTAAAATGAGTGGAGATACTGCTCCTGCTGACACATTGGCTGCTGAGGTGTTAGTTAAGGAACTGCTGCATATTATTGAGAAAGGAAGTTATTCACCTGAACACATTTTCAGCAACAATGAGACTGCTGTTTTTTTTTTTTTTTGGAAAAGGATGCCATCTAGGACTCGCATCTCTCAAGAGGAAAAATCTGTACCCAGATTTGAGGCTGTGAAGGGCAAATTTGATCTGCTTTCAGGTGATAATGCTGAGGGGGATTATAAATTGTATCCAGTGATGGTGTACCAGTCTGCATATCGCCATGCTCAAAAAGACTATGTGAAACATCTTTCACTTGTGCATTTTTATTCAAGTACCAATGGTTGGTTAATAGCTTCACTTGTTATTGACTACCAAATGTCAAAATTTGAAGGCGAACTGTGAGAATGCTGTGCAATAGAAAAACTGGCCTTTAACTTTCTCCTCATTGTTGACAATACCCCTGGTCATCCTACAGCAAGTCAGGATCTATGTGAGCATGTAAAAGCAGTGCTTATCGCTCCTAACTTGATGTCTCTAATACAATGGATGGATCCCAGGAGTGATGTCGACATTTAAGACCTGTTATTTGAAGAAAACATGTGATATGTTGGTGAAGGCTGTGGAGAATAAAAATGTGACTAAAATGTGGAAAAATTTCACTATTAGAGTTGCAATAATACCTGTTGGTGAAGTGTGGGCTGCAGTTACACATTTGTGTGTGAATGGAGTTTGGAAAAAATATGGCCTTGTCTGGTACTTGATTGTAGAGGTTTCATGTTGATGAGGATTCAAATCAAATGAGAAAGAAACTTGGCAGATGTAGTTGGGTTTAATGTGATCAATGATGTCATGGATTTATTAATGTCTGACAAAGAGAAATTATCCAGAAAAGATTTTGTTGGGCTACAAAAAGAAAGCAGGGAGGAAGCAGGTGGGGAGGGTACAGAAGAGGTTGAGTGCATGTCAGCTCACAAATAAAAACTGTCAGATGCTCCAAAGAAGGATAAAAGCCTCCTAGAAGTTGTTGGATTCATAGTTTAAAATGACAAAAGAATGTGTAACACCTGGACTTGGCTGTCATCCTCTGGCAAAGCTCGTCCCTCTCCTGCACCTTTAATCCAGTTACTGTCGTCGTCACTTACATCATTGTCATATGACCTAGTCTACTGCTTCCCTGCCCCCCATCTCTAACACAACTACCACCAGCTTCCTTGAACCGTCTCTTCCAGCACTTCATGTAAGTGTATGCAAATTGTTTACAGTTCCTTTCCAATTTACAAAGGCTGAAAATATATATCAAATGTTTATTTCTTTAGGAATATCAGTAACACAGTAATAATATAATATGTCTGTATGCTGTATATGAATAAGGTGTCATTACTTCTTGTGGGAATATTATTTTTGATTTATGCCCACTTTTTCAGGAACACGACTAGGGTATGAAACAAGGCCTTGGTGTACTCATTTTAATTTTGTGTGGAAGTATATTAGCAGTGATGTCACATACTGACATCCATGCCTGATCTGCATTATTTTCTGCATTGTTAAGAGCAGGGTTACAGTATACCCCCATTGTAATTAACACTTAGTCACTCCACAGTAAATCAGGCCATCTTGGAAGTGTCATATAAGGTGGCTTGTCCTGGCTTAAGGTGTGTAGTTAAACCTTATGGAAGGAACTTACTTTTCCGGCATTACCAACACAAGTCAAATTGGATGAAATGTCTTAAAGTGTAAACTTTCACATATATGATGCATTGGCCCATCCATGGTATTCAATTTTATGAACATTTCTTTCACTAAACTGTTGTAAAGAAACATTCCATTTCATAATGTTTGAGATATCTTGACAGCATGTACAAATTAGAATTGATTTTTTATTGTAGCAGAAGTCTTACGAAATAAAGAACACCTTTTACATTTTCTCCATCACATAACAACACACCATTGAAGTTTGGCATAACAATTCAGTCGTGCCGAAAATATGAGCTGTTACAGTGTTTTGTGCTATTGCTGAAGTTATGTCTTTAAACCTTATTACTTTGGGGAGCTTCTGATAGTTTGTTGCACACAGAAGTAATTTGTAATTTGGTTGCTTCTGCTATTTATAGTTGTTTAGGGTCACTGCAAGAGCAAAGAGCAGGAATTGAAGCATTCAGTCTGCGTTTCTTAATTGGTGGGACAACATGCGTTGCAAATTTGCCACTTAATTATACAGCTACACATATTTCTAAACTTTTACTGTTAGTTTACAAAGCATAGTAATACTAGTAGTGAAATCTTATTTGGCCCTGTATTATGTCATAAATCTGTGCTGCAGTTTCTTGTTAATATGTTTCTATCTCAAAATTAAATTGTCAGGTGACATTTAATAGACGGTTCTTGCAGACCAAAGGTTTTTCTGGATGTCATCTTATGAGCTTGGTGCTGAATTGGTCGTGTTGTGTTTGATCCTTGCAACATTTCTGAAGGACTTATTATGTTGTGACTTTGTTGTATGTTGTGCTCACAAGACATGAATACTGAGTTTTCTTGTAATTTACTTCTAAACCAACTCCCACTGGCAGCTGATGGAGCAGCTGTGTTCTTTATAGCATACGTGTTTTTGTCCAATAAACTAACATCATGAGTACAAACATGGAGACAAGTTGTCACATTGTACTCACTTCTGGTTTCCTTGATTTTGCTTGATGGCATATTCTAAAGTGAAGTTAAAAAACAATTTTCATTGTTTCCTTGTTTCTAAGTTTTGTGAATAGAATACTAGTCTAACAAATGTTGGCCTTTCTAATAGGTTGTGTTTAAACTCACTTCAGTTAATCTAACTAGTTCCATGGGCATACCACCTTGAGAATATTATACAAAACTTCTCTGCTTACTGAATTATAGGCTGTCTTGGACTTCGTAAATAGCTGCTGTACAGTTGCAGTGTATTCCCATTTTTTTCTCCAATGTCTGATGAATGCAAGATATCTAAGTAGCGGTTTGTGTGTCTTGTGTAAATCTATGCTGGTGATCACCTATAGTTATGTCTACATATGGAGTTAATCTTGAGCAAAGAATGTTGAATGGCATTTTGTATTGAGTGGTTAATTACTATATGCCTCAATAATTAATATAGACAGTTTTACCACCTTTGAGCAATGCCTGGTAATTTATATCTTTTAAACTTTTCAGCAGCAGTTGCAACCTTAAAGAAATTTTTGGCAGGGGCACTAATGGCACAGCTGTATGTATTTTAGCCTGTGTGAATTAAATAGCTGACAGAAGTGATTTCTTCTTCCTGTTTAAATACTGTGGGAATGTGGAAGTAGATCAGCCCTTTTCATGTTTCACCAAGTTGGTTCTGATATTCTTGTGTTGCTGTTTCATGCTTAATATTTTCATCCCTCAGATCATCTTGTTCCTGACATTTCTGCTGATTTCAGGTAATATGAAATTACTGCATTTCTGGTTGAGTTTGTTGTCATAAAATGAAGCAGTCTGGCATTTGACAGGACAGGATCCAGGTGTCCTACATCTGTCCATGTTCATGACGATGATGATGATTAAATTACAGCAAGAGTAGCTTTGGAACATGGTGGTGCTTTCTATTATTGAAGGAAGGAAATTACATGTGGACATAAGGAATAAGGTAAATATTTGCAGTATTAGCTATGAAATAAATACCAATGTAATTGGCTATGACATGTGTATAGAATATAAGCCAGGTGTCAGAATTCAAATACAAATAGATGCTGCATGCCTGAAGAATATGTGGAGAGCCACCTGAATCTAGGGGGTTAGCAACAGAGTGTTCAATCCTATGTATAGATCATATTGATAGTGTTCGCATGCATACCTCTTCAGCACTTGTGCATGTTGCAGAGCAGATGAATTTGCACTTATTTTCTGTTGTTGTCATCTAATGGTTTTTTTTAATGTGCCCAGTGTGAAGTAATCATTTCTTTTGACTCTGGTGGAGGGTTATGTACACAGTTTTATTGTCCTTAAAACTGAGGGCTTTTGATAGAATACTTGGTGAATATAGATCAGGCAACAGGATAGTGGTGAATATATATGAGGCAACAGGATACTAGCAGAAAATTTGGAGACAAGAATTATACATATTATGTCTGCGGTTGCGGACCATTTTAACCCTTTATTATAGTCTCCAAATCCGTATTTCAGTGCTTTGTAGGCTTATATTTAAACTGATCACACACAATTATAGAGCATAGCTGAGGACTTTTTTCTGGTATATAACACCACATTACTAGGTAATTGATTACCAAAGTTTTGAAGGAACAGAGTGCCTTCCTCTTCATGGACCTGTACACCCTTGAAGATGAGTGCATATGTTTCTTCGAAACCTTGTAAAAAAGGAGTTACACACTGAACTGCCATTCCCACCATGTACTGCATCTTAGGTTTATGAAGATAATTAACTGATCTTGGCGGTTTGAATGAAACAAGGATGTGGCCATGTCATATATAACGTAAACAATTAGCATTTACCAAAATGTAATGGATGAAGATAAGACATTTGGGTCATAGGGCAGACTTTATGTGGCATAAATCAAGCTTCTGAAGTTACATATCCCTTTCTGAACTGTGGGTTATTTGAAATGGCGGTCTTTTTTACGCTTCCGGTCGATCATAACAGTTGTTATGCATTGGTCCTTACCACGCCGGAAGACGACGGTCACGTGTTTAGGTGCCGTGAAGGCGGAATCGTCCACCTTGCATGGTTCGAAACTGTGGTTTATTGAACTTGTGATTTAGGATTTAGGCTGTGTTACATTTTGTACCGTTTCCGTGGTGGTGCTATTGTGTGTTTACTTGTGTTGTCTTTATCTTCACCACAGCGTCTGAATCATCGTTTCATACATCGTCATATGTAAGGTAAGCCCCGGTCTGTTCAAACGGCCAGCAGTTGTAACTTCTAATTTTGTAAAATGTTGTAACACGTGTTATATATTTTTCTGCAGCGGCTTCAGACGAAGTGTTTAAACCATTAATTGAGTCGGAATAATTTCGGGGTATTGGAGAGATCTCGAAAATGTTGGAAACACGTATGTGGTCATGGTTTATCTCGTTTATAGTTAACCATTCTAGAAGCGAATCGAGTATTTATTTGACTCACAAACATGTTGGCGAGTCTTTTGTAGCATAAAATGTGAAGGTAAAATCAGTTTCCCGCCAAGTGGGGACGTAATGTGGTTGTCATGTGAAATGATATGTGTGTGTGTTTTGCCCTGTTGCTGTACGTTTCTGTGACATTTATGCATTTTAAGCCGGAATGTTGGGCAGCAAACTATCTCAGGCGTAATAATAAATTTCTGTATATTTACTAAGACTATATTGTGGAATAAAATTTTGAGGTTAATTTACAATTGTGTCTTAAACCATATGATTTGCCATCAATAACAAATATGTCTGCCTTTTTTTTGTCATGACAGTGTAAGGACATTACAGTTACAGCCCACATAGTCTGTAACATTTATATTGCTATCATTAATGGTAAAACTGGTTTACATTTATTGTTACTGTGATATTTTTCCTCTATTGTTGCTGTGGTTTCCTTCTCTCTGGCCCTCAGTGGTTATTTTCCAATTTTTGCTGTTCTTGTACAGGTTTCTATGTGATTAATCTATTAGGCAGTTTATAGAATACCTCGCTGGCATAATTCAAATGCAAGGCAGCATTTGGCTGGAGCACTGCATAGATAAAATGTGATAAACTCTTAGGATACTTGGTCTTCTGGTTGGGCCATGAATTTAGGACCTTATAGATACGGAGCAGGAGTGGTGGCTAATACACTGGTGTCTTCTGTTGTTATGGTGTAGGCTGTCACGTGATTAATTTATGCATTGTTTTGATATTCATCTGTTCACTGTTCTACATCATTTAATGATTTGATATTTTTTGCTTTGTTTATATTACTCTATATTTGCAGTCCAGAACATATTGTGTTGTGCTGACATGCAAGGAAATTATGTAATGAGTGCAAGAGAGATGTGATACAGCTCCTGTATGTAAACAGATGTTCACTTTTAACCTGGGTCTATGCCGATGAGCTTGCAAGGGAGGCCTCCATTCACCAATTCATTGGACTGGAGCCAGTCCTGGGGTCTTGAGGCAGAGTATAAAGAAGAAAATTCAGCGCTGGCTGGACAAACAGCACATGCCACAGTGGCAGAGTCTTACCGGCACCCAGAGACAGGCTCAAGAGTTGATCTCGTGCCCTCATATTGCTGCTAAGCCTAGGCTACTCTCCTTTCGTAGGACACAGGTCAGGGTAGTTATTGGCCTCCTTACTGGACATAACGCCCTTAGAAGGCACCTGCACATAATGGGATGCTTCCTTATGTAGGACGTGCAGAGCAGAGGAGGAGACGTCAGCTCAGGTTTTGTGTGAGTGTGAAGCTTTGGCGACACTCAGACATACTTACCTGGGTTCAGTTATAACACTTATCCACCTAATGCATTGTTTTAATGTCCCTGTACCACAGCTTTTTACAACATCGTTGTAATTTTGCCCGACATGTTGCAATCGCTATTAGATCATCTTCAGGGGATTACAATTTTCAAGATTATAAATTAAGGTTAAGACCTACACACACAGCTTATTTCAGTGGCTCTTAACCTTAGTTTATAACTTTTAAAATTGTAAGCCCCTTAATAGTGATGGAAACATGTCGGACAAAATTATAACAACGTTGTAAAGAGTTCTGGTACAGAGATATTAAAACAGTGCATTAGTCGGATACATGTTGTAATTGAATAACAATCATGCACAGAATGAAAAATATGAAATTACCTGGGTTCATTCTTTTTGGATCCGTAGGATGTCAGAGGTCTACGTCTGGGGGGCAGTCTGGAACTTTATTAAAGGGTCAGGGCTGCCATGACTTGGACTTAAGTGTAAGGGGCACAAAGGAGCTGTAAAAGGCCTGTGTGCATCGGGACTGAAAGGGCTCAAACCCGTTATTCTGTTCGATTCTAATCTAACGTGGGTCTCATTGCAACACATCTTAAGTAGCCCAACTAGTTTCATGGGTATGTAGTATGTGATTAATAACATTGCTGTCACTCCTTGTACAAGCATTTTACATACCTTGCTGATGCCAGGCATCAGTGGCAATGTGCACCTTGGGAATAAGGAGTATAGCCCTCACTAGACATAATCTGTAAACAGATTTTTTAAAATTTGTTAGTAACACACTCTCTTTTGCAACATGTGTTCTAGTTATTTTGTATTGCATCTGTGATGCCCGTCAAACATTCTGGCAGTACTGTAACCAAGATGGCTTCTTACTTCCCATTTGTTGAAACTTGAGGATGGCAAGAAGTGCTGAAGAGGCGATTATGATACTGAGTTTCCAAAACTAGTGATTCTTATTTCTTTTATATAAAATAAGGCCAGTGTTCTTTACTCTGAAGTACTGTGTCTGATGTGCAAGGAACCAAGAACAGTCATTAAATATGATGTGGACAGGCATTACTGAACCATACATTCTGAGTATTAGGGTGTCCAAAGCCAGTTGAGAAATAATAAGTCAGAAAACCTGAAAAAGAGATTAAGAGAGCAACAGACATTATTAGGAAAAAGTTGTAAGCTGAAAATTTTGTGCAGGAAAGTTTTTTGTTTTGCCAGACAGATTATTCTGAAACATGCAATGTTGTTTGCATATGGTGAGTTTTTTAAAGAATGTCTGGTCACCATTAGTGTTCTTGTCATACAGTGACAGGCATTTTTGGAAGTACCAGAAGGATTGAAAACATAACATAATGATAGTCATAATTTGTTTTCTGACCAAATGTCATTAGGATAATTGTGATATGATCCATCCCGTTGTGTTACACGCCAAGGAAAATCAAGATAAAATGAACAGAATGGATAGCTAGAATGGTTGTGTGAGCCGGAATTCATTTTATTTTGATTTTCCTTGTCATTAGGATAATCAAATCAAGGAGGGTGAGCTAGGCGGGGCGTGTGGAACATACAGGAGAGAGGAGAAAGTCATGCATGGTTTTGGTGAGCAAACTTGTAGGAAAGGGGCCACTTGAAAGACCTC
Source organism: Coptotermes formosanus (assembly GCA_013340265.1). NCBI lineage: Eukaryota > Metazoa > Arthropoda > Insecta > Blattodea > Rhinotermitidae > Coptotermes > Coptotermes formosanus. Next base: position 879,415 of record BLKM01000431.1, on the reverse strand, counting down.
AGTATAGATGGAGCAAAAACGGCTTTGCAAGAAATGGGGTTGGAGGTTATGGATTATATTTATTTGGCCCAGGTTACAGACCACTGACAGGCTATTGTAATCTGGACAATGAACTTTCGGGTTTCATACTATGCTGGGAATTTAGTGACTAGCAGACGATCAACGCTCCATGACTGTGCTCCGCTGGCATTATGATCGGCAAGGTTGAGCGATTTCATGTAGTTTGCGTAAAGCTCGCTAGATGGCCGACGCGTTGGTCTTTGAGTGGGGCATGGTGTAACCCGTGAAAGCCCACTGGTTACTTTTTCCACCACCAGATTTAATATTAAAAAAGTCTATTTTTGCCAGCAGAGTGTATTAGCGTGTGTCTTGTGGATCTGAGGACAAACAGCGATTATTTCCGGATACAACCAGTAACTGATGAGTCCTTAAAACCAAGACAGGGTGTTCACTTCGCGGTACAAACTTAATCTTATGCAAAATTTAGGCCAATCACGGTTTTTAAATGGCTGTGCGATGTATCAGGCAGTCGCCGTCTTCTCACCGCGCAAGCACGGGTTCGATTCCAGGCCAGGATATAAGAAATTCTTCGGTTGTTGTGGAACCAGAAGGTTTATTGCCGTGCGCAATGTAGCCCTGTGTTAGTTCCTCTTCCAAACCTGATAAATCTAATCCACACCCTCCTTCCGTGTTTCTTTAAAGAATCTCCCGGCTACATCCAGATTCGTAAACTTTTAAACACCATAGTCCCTGACGTCGTGCGAGATTTCAGGCTTCTGCCGCGGCGTAGTTGAGGTTTACGCTCTTCCGCAATGTTGTGGGGCGTAGATTTGTAGACTCAACTACCAGTTACACCGCATAACATCCCAGAAAAGCGACGACCACTACCGCCTATGATACTGTTGTGACACTCTTTACAGATTTTCACAAACTTCTGTGGCGGACTTTGTTGATAACACGATAGACGCCACATAAGTACAATAGAAGGCAGGGTGTGAAGTTGTTGTTAAGTGCAAGACATATGTTGCGGCTGATGAATTCGCGACCTGGCAACATAGCGGTATGACTTCGAGGTAAATATGTACGGTTGGTCCGTTATATGAAGGCTTCTGTATAATGTATGATTGTTATAAAAGCACGACTTCCCAAATGGAAGAAAACCAGTGTGTGAATGAGTTAGAAAGTGTGCGTGTTGGTTTTGTTCAGGTGACCTCAGTACTGCATAGATCAGTAACAAAGATCAAACGACTCGATTCAGCAAACAGCCAAGCCCAAACTAAGATTTCTCTCTGCAGATTCAGCTCTCTCAAGCTACGCTGGAGTTAACGCACGCGCGTGTTGCAATACATGTAGAAAGAAGGCAATGTGCCAACAACGGCCTCAATTATTACGTACAGTTTGTGTACTTCTGCCTTCCTACTCCTTTTTCAGGCGCATTCGCAACATTCCGAAAAGCGGCTGTTAGCTTCGTCGTGTTTGCGTGTCCATTTGTCCGCGTGGGACAATTTGGCTGCCACTGAAAGGATTTTCATGAAATTTGATCTGTGAGTACTTTTCGAACATCTGTTGAGAAAATCGAAGTTTCATGAAAATCTAACAAGAATAACGGCTACTGTACGTAGAGACCTATGAACATATGTGATCATATCTCGCTGACCTCTCATTAGAATGAGCAATATTTGAGGCAAAAGTTGTGGAGGAAATCAAAACACACATTTTATATACAACAACTTTTACCGAAAATTGTGCCGTTTATAAGATAATGTGGAAAAATATAGTAGAGCGAGACAGGCCACAGTTGACAATACAATATGGCGCATGCGCTTTGCATGCTGGATAACTAAGGCTGCAGGCACACGCTAAGAGTATGTAATACTCTTTTTCCACGGCAACGATGGTTACGCGAACGCGCTTGAGTGTTACGTTATATGTACATTGCATCTCTTGTTCCTTACTGCTGTAAGGTAACGTTTACTTTGTCGTGGAGACTTGTAGAAATGGTGGACGGTGTGTCGGTACACGCAAGTAGCGGCTGCCTTGCAAGAATACTGAAGGCCTGAGACTGCGCGAGTGGTTCCAGTTCAACACTGAATGTCACCGAACGGATTGGTCAGACCGTTCTCATCTCCTTGAGGGCAAGTGAAGAAAACGCGGGAATTACGTAGAAGTTATAGAGCTTTAGCCACATTTTAAGTATCTTCGCGGTAAAAAAAAAGAAGGTCAAGTTGACCTATGTATAATGAAGCATCATACAATGAAGGCATGCTGAAGAATGATGTATAACTGTACGCGTTCTTAACCTTCGCCCTAGATGAAGGTGTGTTCGGATTCACACTCCGATTACTATAGTATACCAACGGCGCAAGTCCGTCCGATACCCGTTGAGTAGGAGTTTGCGTGGGTCCCAGAACTGGTGTGGATATGGTGGCGAAGAGAGACATCCGTGCCTATGCCTGGAATCGAAACCCTTCCACCTTGGGGAAACGTCAGAAATATTTAGGAAGCGTCCAAATAAGTTTCAGTTGAACCATGTCCATTATTCATGTCGAAAGTTTGCTTAACCTTTCAAAGCATAGCGGTAACTTTACGTACCACCAGGTTTAACATTAAAAAATTCTACGTGGTGCCCACATTGCGTTTATGTGTTTTGTACGGATCTCAGAACGAACAGCAACTTTTGCCTTATAAAACATTAAGAGACTGGTTTTTATAACCGAAGCGGAGAATGTTTACAGCGCGGTACGCACTGAGTCCTTATATAAAACAGACACGCTTCGTGTTTAAAGGGTTAATAACAGAAAATTCGGCTTGCGTCCTATCTTGTAATATCGACACTTCGACTGAGGATCTATTCATGTTTTTTCCCAGTTCGTTCTGACGATTGCCTGGGATATTGCCTTTAACTCAGCCAACAACCGACCGCTTCCTTACGCATTTCCTTTAACTCAAAATTCGTAATCAACATAACATTTCCTGTTTCATGCAGTGCCCATATATAAAGAGAAACAAGAATGAGAACCCAAAACCACATGCGCAATAACAGAGGGCCTTTTTTTGTTGCGAAGGGCCCTGCAGCAGCCGCTACGGACGCACCTCAGCCTTGAGGCTTATTGTGCAGCCCTCTGGTGAAGATTCCGTTTTTCCGTGTCATAGAGCACCGGTGGAATGAAACTGACAAGGGAAACCGAAATACTCGGGGAAAAAACTTGTCCAGTGCCACTTTGTCCTCTACAAATTCCACGCGGACTGACACGGGTTTCCGCGGTGAGAGGTCGGCGGCTAAGCCGCCCGAGTCATGGCAAGGTGATAATACAGGGTTACCGCGAAACTAATATGGTAATATCATGGGTACTGTGCAGTTGGTGGTCTAGGAGTGGGTGTGGTGTGTATGATGTCTCAGGTTTGAGGCTGACCGAAAGCGGTTCATATTGACCTGCATGCAGGTCCCGTGTGTAGGAATATGCGCTTCTCTGTAATCTTTAGTGACACCCAGTTGATGAAACGTACACAGAGTACAAGTATGGTTGTCGTTAGTGTCAGTGGAAACGAAAAATAAGTTACCTGACGTTGGTGAGTTAACGTTTGAGGATTGTCTAACGGGATATCCTCGTACCATGTACTGTTACTTCTTGGAAGTTCCATTGGCAGTGGTGCTCTAGATCTGTGGATCTAACTGTCGCGGATTATTTGTTACATGGATTTATATCCGTGCTTTATTCTTACCGTCATGAATTCGGTAGTTGAAGGACGGAATTTAGAGAACCGTCGAGTGTCTGACGTCTTGTCGACTTCTGGGATACGACGCTGTTTATATCGACAGAGTCCAACATTTCTAAGGAACCAGCTCTGCCATATTAAGGGTCGGAGACGGAACTTTTCTCTTAGACGTTGTCTATCAACCAAACTATACGGCATCACATCCCAGGAGACCGTAATTTTAATATAATTCATGCAGAATTTTGGTGCGAGTAGCTACGTAAAAGAGACCACTTGGAAGAACTAGGTATAGATGGAAAGGTAATGTTGAAATGGGTATGGGGTGGGACGATCTGGACTGGGTTCTTCCGGTCCAGGAAACTTGTAGCGAACCTTTGGGTTACAGAAAAATGCTTTTGAATTTCGTTACTAACTGAGGAACTGTCAGCATCTGAAGAAGAGTTCTAACGCACTTAGTTGGTGCTACGCCTGGATCGCATGAGTGATCTTCCCTTGAGATTTTCCGGAAAAAATAAAGGATTACTTGACACGTTTTCCGGTCATGTTTTATTTCGTTCTGTTTTGGAAAGTATGTACATAACTAATTTATGCGAACCCTTTGCAATTCATGTCTGTGATGGATGAGGTTTGTACGGCCATTCTCGCGTGCTCGCAGCCTTGTATGAAACAGGAAGGTGGAGTCCCGGCGTTACGTGTGTGCTTTGTCTACTTGTACAGAAAGTGAAAGTGCGCTAGGCAGGAAGAACTTAACACACACAGGAGCCATGTCCTACCCGTGTTTATCGTTATTGCTCATTGCTTACATTGTCACATCAGCCCAGGTTCGTAGCCATTTGCTAAACTGATATACTGTCAGGCAGGTTGCATGGGATTCTTGCATTTCTTCCGCTGTCCATTCCTTCTATTTCTCCACCGCTGACACATAACCAAGTTCACAGACTAATAATAGCTATGCCGTACGTGATTTATTAACCGGCCAAAGCAGTCTATTAATACGGCAGTTATTAACAGTTATATTTCATCATTTAATCAGTTCAAGACGTGCGGTATTGCGTCATTTGTTTTCGAAGTTGAGAACACAAAGTGTAACTTATTAACCAAGTGACTACATTTTCGGGTAACATAACGGCGTAAACCGAAAGTTTATGGTCCGTGATGCTGAAGTCAACCATCTGACACGACCCAAAGTCACTTATGTCCAGTTCACAGTCCATTTCTGTAAGATGCGGTTGAATATTATCCTTCAGTTTGCCTTTAGATCTTTGAAGTGACTGCTTACTTTAGCCTTCCAATATAACTGATGAGGCCTGGGTGTAGTGACTAGGCTATGGGCTCAATAATCCGGGGTTCGAATCCGAGTAGGGGCAAGAGGTGTTTCTATTCTCCAAAACGTCCATGCCAATCACGGGTCCACCCTGCGTCCTATTCGGTGGGTACCTGTTTTTTTCCGCCAGGGCGTAAAGCGGCCGCGTCGTGAAGTTAACCAGTCACCTCCACCTAAGTACCGAGGTTAAGAATGAGTGGAGCTATACTTCTTCTCCCCCTATACGTGTTCATGGCATAGACAGCGAAAACTTTACATTTTACCTTTTATTACAACTGTCAGTCCGAACCTTGTGAAGATGTGACATATCAGAAGCCCACAGCGGTTGCTTCAGCAGGTCTGTGTTGACGGCTGTAATAATGAGGGGCAAATTAGAAGTCACGCTCTGTAGGTGGTGTAGTTTAAAATAAGTTTTGTTGCAGAAGGAAAGGCGAGGTAAGTAACGGGTAGCTTAATTTTATGTGCACGTATGTGATACACAACAAGTTTAACTCCACCGTACCGCTTCTGGCTTCTGTTCTGTAAGTTCGTAGTTCGAATACCGTGTTAGAGATCGACTGCGTTTGTCTTCAGTCATCTTAATCAGGCACATCCCGGGCTTGTATCTTAAAATAAGTATTTTCTTCCCATTGCATACACCTCAAAATCCGTAATCATTAGCACGAATGGGTGGAAGATTGTCAGTGATCATGGTGTAAAGAGAAGCGGTTGTGTTCCACGTCGAGATGTCCGTGAGCTTGAGGAACTGCAGCAACCACTGCTGCAGTATTCAAGTCTTCCGCCACCTTTGATCATCCTGACATCAGATGCGACTTTAAATTACCTTTGCAGCTGAGCGAGCCAGGGCTGTGGAGTCGGAATTGGAAAGAATTTTAGGTGAAGTCAGAGTCGGAATCGGTAAAAATGTACGGACTCGGACTCCCACCTCAGTCTAAATTCTTAACTAGATACTCGAACGCGAGAGCCGTGATAGCTGCAATAATCATTAGATTTATACTTAAATATAGGTTATAAGTCTAAAAAGTGCCCTGATGATTCACGTGATAGTGATGAAATGTCTTATAGGTGTACCATTATTAACCTTTTAAAGCCTAGCGGTAACTTTACGTACCACCAGGTTTAACATTAAAAAATTCTACGTGGTGCCCACATTGCGTTTATGTGTTTTGTACGGATCTCAGAACAAACAGCAACTTCTGCCTTATAAAACATTAAGAGACTGGTTTTTATAACCGAAGTGGAGAGTGTTTACAGCGCGGTACGCACTGAGTCCTTATATAAAACAGATACGCTTCGTCTTTAAAGGTTTAAAAAATTCTACGTGGTGCCCACATTGCGTTTATGTGTTTTGTACGGATCTCAGAACAAACAGCAACTTTTGCCTTATAAAACATTAAGAGACTGGTTTTTATAACCGAAGTGGAGAGTGTTTACAGCGCGGTACGCACTGAGTCCTTATATAAAACAGACATGTTTCGTCTTGAAAGAGTTAATACTTACTGAGCTATTATGAAAGAGTTGGAGTCGGAGTTTTACAAATTGAGGAATCGGAGTCTGAAGTTTTGTGTAGCGACTCCACAGCCCTGGATAGAGCGTGCTGGAAACACTACACGACACACTCAGTAGGACTGGAAGCTGATCCGACGTTACGGAGTTACAACACATTTCGGTGCCTGAAAGGGCTCGGAATGTCGCGTGAAAGTAGGTACACAAAGGTAATGTTCCTGTTCACGCTATGAAGGTGTATAAGGTAATGTGGGCAAAACTTATCTTCGGGGAAAGAATCCTGAACCAGCTGAATAGAAAGCTGGGAAAGCACCAGAACTGGTCTGGACGTCTTCGAGAAGAAAAAAGTATCTTCTTTCAGCGGGGAAAGCCCATAGCGTCGTGACAACTGCAAATACTCTCCGTCCACTCCGAAAGTAGGCCCGTACTAAAATTAATTAAGGTATTGAATGCTTCGTTGTTAATCAAGTGTCGCTGTCTTTTTTTTTTCCATTTATCGCTTTGAAGACTGAAAACAAATGTGAAAGTGCCTTTCTGTTCATTGCTTCCAGATACCCGAAGGAACATTGCTTTGTTTAAAGTGTCCCAGCCTTCGCCTGCCTGTATATCTGATAATAGCATTAACCCTTTAAAGACGAAGCGTATCTGTTTTATATAAGGACTCAGTGCGTACCGCGCTGTAAACACTCTCCACTTCGGTTATGAAAACCAGTCTCTTAATGTTTTATAAGGCAAAAGTTGCTGTTTGTTCTGAGATCCGTACAAAACACATAAACGCAATGTGGGCACCAAGTAGAATTTTTTAATGTTAAACCTGGTGGTACGTAAAGTTACCGCTAGGCTTTAAAAGGTTAATATGAACATGAGTATGGAGCACTGGTGGACGATACTGACAAAGGAAAATCGAAGTAGTCGGAGAAAAACGTGTCCCCTATTCAACTTTGCCCATCACAAATCTCACATGGATTGTCACGGCATCAAACCCGAGCCTCTGCGATGAGAGGTCGGCAGATGATTGCCAGTTTCAAGTCTGAATATTGAAACTCATCTGCATTATGTGTAGAACGTCATTTCGTACGCCAAAGAGAACAGTCTTCGTCTCTACTGCAAAGAGTAATCAGTGTTGTTCAGGAAAATGATCTGTGTTTGACGTGAGGGTAATATCGATAGTATAAATACTGCCTTGGCAAAATTCAATGCTTTTAAATGTTACAGCAGACGGTACGTAAAATTACCGCTAGGGTTTTGAATGTTATCAAGAACTTCTTTATAAGAGTCTTTCCACACCATTGCCTGTGTGATTACATGCAGGGTTATTGCCTTCGCAGTTTTGTACAGGAAGGTGAGGCTGTTGTTTGGTTATGTCTCACTTGATACAGTGAGCAGGCTGCAGGCTGGACAGTAGACGAACTGCGGTTACATTTTCGGCGGGAGTAAGACATTTTTGACTGCTGCACAGTCCGCTCAACCTTCCATTCAGTCGGTACCGGCGACTTTTTCCTGGGGCGTGAAGCCAATCACTTGCCTTCGCGAAGTTAAGAATGCGTGGAGCTAGACCTATATGTTGACCTTCCCATACGTTTTAACCGTTTAAAGACGAAGCGTATCTGTTTTATATACGGACTCAGTGCGTAAACACTCTCCACTTCGGTTATAAAAACCAGTCTCTTAATGTTTTATAAGGCAAAAGTTGCTGTTTGTCCTGAGATCCGTACAAAACACATAAACGCAATGTGGGCACCACGTAGAATTTTTTAATGTTAAACCTGGTGGTACGTAAAGTTACCGCTAGGCTTTGAAAGGTTAATGGAGTGGTGTTTATTGAATCACAGTGGCATCTGTACTTAATGACCGTGTTTTAATTGCAAAAATTATTTCACCTGTTTAGCCTATTTCGAGATGCTATGCCGTGTTTCGATTTTAGAGATTCGAGAGCGTAAGATATAAACCGAGTTTAGGATGGCAATATTCGAAAGTTAACCGTGTTATCTAGTGAGCTAATTGGAAACGAATGGTGTGTGATGTGAGAAAAGAATGCAGTATTATTATTTTCTCAACAGTGTACCTCGTCGGTCAGACTTTAAGCTGACAACCGATGTTATTGTCCCCGAAGTGGAAGTGGTAACCTTTGATAACAGGCACAGTTATTTACTGCATAGTCCCATTATATAGATATGTGGGTTTATCAAGAAAAGTAAGCAGTGGCTCAAAATGCAGACGGTATTCTTTTGTTCTAACGTTCATTAACCCGAAGTTTTAATGAAGAGTTTCATTCTTTCAGCATATTTTGTTAATTAACACTTGGAAAGAACGATAAAGTCAATGTACAGCAGGGTTCATAAAAACGTTTATAATTTTAAATAACGACTGTTTCAGCCTACAGTATATTTTCAGAGGACACTTCTTCTTCTCGGTCCTTCCGTCTGCTACCTACTGGTTCACAGTAGGTGTCGAGGGTTTTTGTAATTTCATTTGATCACACTCAAGCACACACTACAGTTGGTAGGATTCCTCTGGACGAGGGATCGGCCCGTCGCAGAGACCTCTAGCTGACCATACAAACACTGTACACGACAAACATCCATGCCCTCGGTGGGATTCGAACCCACGATCCCAGGAAGCGCTTGGCCGCAGACATACGTCTTAGGCCGCTCGGCCACTGGGATCGGCTTCAGAGGACACGTTAGACCTATTTGTTTAACCCTTTAAAGACGAAGCGTATCTGTTTTATAAAAGGACTCCGTGCGTACCGCGCTGTAAACACTCTCAACTTCGGTTATAAAAACCAGTCTCTTAATGTTTTATAAGGCAAAAGTTGCTGTTTGTTTTGAGATCCGTACAAAACACATAAACGCAATGTGGGCACCAGGTAGAATTTTTTAATGTTAAACCTGTTGGTACGTAAAGTTACCGCTAGGCTTTAAAAGGTTAATGCAACAGTGATCACAGGTGATGGAACCCAGTACAGCTTCTGATGTAACGAATGGGGCCAACAGACGATACCTGAATTAATATCCCATTTATTTCGCAGATATAACCCTCTAAATGACTAACCGTGTTTACTTGGAGAAGGGCGTCGCAGCAGACGCTACGGACGTACCGCAGACGTAAGGCTTCTTGTGCAGCGCTGTGGTGAAGATGATGATTATTTTGTCGTCCTTTTTCAAATAGTGGAGCACCGGTGGAATGAAATTGACAGGGGAAAACCGTAGTACTTGGGGAAAAACCTGTCCCAGTGCCACTTTGTCCACCACAAATCCCATATGGACTGACCCAAAATCGAACCCGGGGCTCCGCGGTGGGAGGCCGGCAGCTTAACCGCCGGAGCCATGGCATGGCCAACTGACTGACTGACTGACTGACTTGCTAACTAACTAACTAACTAACTAACTAACTAACTAACTAACTAACTAACTGACTATCTAACTAACTCACTCCACAGAGCGGAGTCCTTCTTGAGAAGCTAACACGTCCTCAGCTAATCAAGAAATTCCCCGCATTTTATGGAACCCGAACGTTCATTACCGCATTCACAAGCGCTAACCACCCGTCCCTATCTTGAGCCAGACCAATCCAGTCCATGCCTCGCCATCCCACTTCTTGAAGATCTACTTTAATATTATCCTCCCATCTACGCCTAGGTCTTCCAAGTGGTTTCTTTCCCTCAGACTTCCTCACACAAGAACCTTGTGTGCATCTTTCCTGTCTCCCTTCCGTTCTACGTGTTCCGCGCGTCTCATTCTTCTTGATTTGATCGCCCGAATAATATTTGGTGAGGAGTACAGATCATGAAGCTCCTCGTTGTGTAATCTTCTCCACTCCCCTGTTACCTCTTGCCTCTTAGGCCCAAATGTCTTCTTCAGCACCATATTCTCCAACACCTTCAGCCAATTTTCCTACCTCAATGTGGGAGACAAAGTTTGACACCCATACAAGATGGGTAAAATTATAGTTTTGTGTGTTTGCTGACGGAAATTAACCTGGGTTACATTAACCTTTTAAAGCCTAGCGGTAACTTTACATACGTCCAGGTTTAAGATTAAAAAATTCTACGTGGTGCCCACATTGCGTTTATGTGTTTTGTACGGATCTCAGAACAAACAGCAACTTTTGCCTTATAAAACATTAAGAGACTGGTTTTTGTAACCGAAGTGGAGAGTGTTTACAGCGCGGTACGCACTGAGTCCTTATATAAAACAGATACGCTTCGTCTTTAAAGAGTTAAGAGTTTCAGTTTGTACTGCACAGTCAACACACTCCATCTCGGTTATAAAAATTAATTAGGTAATTCTGCCTACGGAAATAGCCACTGACTATGCTGACATACATACAGTCACAAAATTGCACTCTGTGAGCGGAATTTATAAATTTTGGATGTTACACTTTGTGATGCTTGAAGTGACCACTGCGCGTGTGGGGAACTAATCTTACTGATCGACAGATGCCCATGACTTGTAGGCCTCCCGGTTACAAACTACTCGGTTTATTCGACTGGAATTCCAGTCACCTATCTGTGAATGTAGTGTTATCCCTGTTCCTAATTGTGCGCCATGGCATGGCGGCTTAGGAGGGAGTGTAGGTTTGGCTGCACGCGTTCCCTACCTTGGCACTGTCTAGTGCCAAGTAACTGCTGCTGTTTAAAAAACGGAAATGTAACCTTAGTAACATAACGGCATTTCGTATTTTTCACAGCATGTATGAGGATGAAACAAACTACTGTCATTGCTTTGGAATTAGAGCCCAAATATAAGCTGTTGTCCCGGTGTACGTCTTACATTAGCCTTCTTTCGTACCGAAGCGCCAACCTCTTTGTTACCGTGTCATGTCTGGGGTCACATCACTGGACGTCTAACCTAGTGGAATCGATTTGAGGGGGGGGGGGGTAAGGGGGCACACGATCAGATTGACAAATATGGGGGCCGCATTATTTTGTTGTTGATAACGGTGCTGAAGTATAGTGTGTTTGCTGTTCAAAAATGTGGGTTTCTAGTAGTAATATAGAAGCAGTTCAAAGAACAGTTTAATCAGCGTCATTCGTACATAAGTGCACAGATGTTGGCCGTATGCTAGTCATGAGTTTTAATGCAGTCTGTGAATATGCTGGTATTTAAAATGCTGATTTTTTGTTCAGCTGGATTGCTAGGTATTTTGTGCTGCCTAATTATGTATAATTTTGTTGTTATGCTGACAGTGTCAGGTGGACCGAATGTCGGAAGCTTTGGATCTAACCAGTACAGTTGCTAGACAGTGTCATTAGGACGGTGGCGAAAAATAGCCGATTATTTGGTAACTGGTCAGATTTATTTCTTAAGACATGAAAAATGCGTACAAAAGTTTGGTTAGGAAGTCTCATGGGAGAACGTGGGTATACATAAGAAGGTTATGGTAAAATGGAACTTAAATGAAAAGTGTGTGTGTTGGTATGTGGATTAGATTAAGTTGCCTGAGGTTAGGTTTCAGTGGCGGAGTCGTGTGAACACGGTGTGAACCGTTGGATTGTAGTAGGAGGGGCGTGGCGGGGTGTGTTGGGGGATGTTGATGAACTGGATGACTCTTCGTTTCTCAAAAATTCTGTTGCGTGGTGTTACGTTCTACATTTATGTCACAAATTTGGGTAGATTTTTACGAACATGTCCTTTTGTGGTGTGGGGTTCATTGCAGCGTTGTACAGGATAATTCAGAAGTCTCCATATATAGGGATTGGTCGCCGTGGTCCCGTGGAGTGGCCTTCGAGGTCTCCAAACCTCACCCCACTTTATTTTTACTTGTGAGGGCATTTGAAGTCCATGGTGTACCAGGTGAAAATACAAAATATGGACCACCTAAAAGAACGCATTAGAGATGCATGTGCGTTAACACCAGATGTGTTAAAGCGAGTTTGCCATGAACGGGAGAGGCGTATCCGTATATGCTATCAATGTAATGTTGTCCATATAAGCATGTTTTGTAAATTAAGAGACCGCTTTCCCCATGTATGGAGACTTTTGAATCATCCTGTAGATGCAGTGCATGCTTTTGTAGGTCTGTGTTTGAAGTGTTGATATGTATTATCTGTAAGTGTGTGTTTGATGTCCACACCTTCAGTGCCAACATACTGTCATGTTTCGTCAACACGCTTGACAGTTCATCCGTGGCAGTCAGATTAACGTTCCTGTGGCTTTAATGAGTCTACAGTTACCGGGCCGGTTCTGAGAGTGGGTGAAGTGTATTTTGGTCGGTGTTCAGCATTAGCCATGGTAATGTCAAGCCTGATGCAGACTTCTTCAAAACGAACCGAATTGAATCAGGCGCACACCCAAAATTTTTTCTTGGGGGACGGACCTGATGCTAGATATAATTTGTTTGATTTTGAAAGTTATGTTATAAAAATCATGTTGTAAGTACAACATAACACTCTTTACAACTGCATTTATATACATTCGAATATAACTACATGTTCCATGTATCAAGCCGTGTCCTACCTTCTTTTTTTTTTAAATTCATGTATTTTTCAAAATTCTCGTGTACTAGTGATCAACCGATTTAAGCGGCTGATTTCGGCTGAAGGGGAAATCACGTAAAACTTTTTGATATCATAATATCTACAAGTTCTGTGTTTATTAAATTTCAGTTTTGGGGGGTTTGGGGGGCTGCAGCCCTGCACCCTCCCCCCTCCGGCTGCAGCCCCTCCTGGGTGCGCCCTTGAATTGAATCCCCTCCCCTAACTTGATTGCTGCCGCTTCCAGGTGAAATTGAACAAAACAAGGTTGCAAGTTCTCGGTGTTTGAGTTTGATGTCTGCCATAGACGCGCTGCACAGTAAAGGCAGCAGTATCATCTGCGTTATGTGAAGAAGCCCAGTTAGAAGACGGCTGTGTTCAGGACGGAGGAGATTGGGTGTACAAAATGCGCAAAATGGGGGACAATGTCGTAGACTTCTCGCCACGATTAATACCAGATGATAGGAAGTCCTAATATTACGACAGCAGGACTGCTGAACTTTTTATGTGGTGCGGGAAACTTCGGCAAAACTTGGTCTGCATACGGGCAATATGAAATTCAATATACAGGGTGAAGAATGAATAAGTACACGTATAATTAATTACCTGTGTTTTTCTAGACATCTTGTGCAGTAAGAAATATATTGATAACAATAAGAAACTTTATAAAATAAATGCAATTCACGTCCTAGGCTATGGTGTCCCTGGTTTTAGCACATTTTTACAGAATGAATTAGGAATTTAATGTATGTCTCCATACCTAAACTCACAAGTTTTCAAAATTGCTTCGACTTTCTATTTCGGCTTTCCTGGGGAAAAGGTTTAAAAGACGTTTTCTCTTTTCAAATGTTTCCGCGGGCAACATAATGCTGTGTCCTGGGAAACAATTGCGCGCGGGCTGTGGTATTTTTTTTTTTAGTGGTGAAGGGCCCCGCAGCAGACGCTACGGACGCACCGCAGCCTCGAGGCTTCTTGTGCAGCCCTGTGATGAAGATGAAGATGATGATTATTTGTTGTCCTTTTCCTAGTAATGGAGCATCGGTGGAATGAAATTGACAGGGGAAGACCGAAGTACTCGGAGGAAAACCTGTCCCAGTGCCACTTTGTCCACCACAAATCCCACATGGAGTGACCCGGGATCGAACCCGGGTCTCCGCGGTGGGATGCCGGCGGCTAACCGCCTGAGCCATGGCACGGCCGAGCTATGGGGTTGGTCGGTCCTGTACTATAGAATGCCTTATGAACAGTGTGGCATGTGACACTACTTCAAAGGTTTCTTCTTCGACCCTTGAATATCAGTCGACTATGATGTGTCCTCGAAACATACGGCACCCATTGGTGCGGCGCCATATCCCAGAACGGAGACATCAGCTGTACATCTCGCACATCGTGTGAACGAATAGTTCATCACTTTTGGCCGTAATTTAGTCAGCACTAAATAAAGAGGATTTCGCTTTTCGGGAATCTCGATGGTGAATGGATATGATCGTAGAAGGACTTGAAAAAGTTTCCACGTATTCACGTATTTGGCATTCCGAGAAAGGGCGAGGGTGGGGCGTGGGTACCCGGTAGGATAATATTAGACATGGGGCACGCTTCTGTAGAAACTGAAAATATTATGCAACAAAATAAAGTGTTCATAACGCAGGTAAATTGGTCCACATTTTTATGTTGCATGCATTTACATACAGTTTAGGAAACAGTGTTAAAAAGACGGTGAAAATAAAAGCCTAGAACAGTTTTTAATGAAAACTGGAAGTAACTGGAAATAACTGTGTACAGTCATTTCTGATAGTAAGACCACTGATCAGAGGTCAGCAGCCTTACGATGTACGTGTGAGCATCAGATGAACGCAAACGAACAAAATAACACCTTCATATACACTCGTCGTTTATGCAGCGTTTGCGTGGCCGATCTATATGCCTTTTACAGAGTTGCTGTATTCGTTCAGCGCCAGCTTATGTGCAGTAACTCCAATGCTTTGCAGTTGCCATGGACACACACCTGAT
Source organism: Coptotermes formosanus (assembly GCA_013340265.1). Taxonomy (NCBI): domain Eukaryota; kingdom Metazoa; phylum Arthropoda; class Insecta; order Blattodea; family Rhinotermitidae; genus Coptotermes; species Coptotermes formosanus. The sequence continues at coordinate 864,380 of BLKM01000431.1, read as the reverse complement.
CGTCCGGTTGTTATGGAGATTCTGTACAGGGTGTCCCATCTCCATAAGGCAAGGAAAATCGGTTGTGTTTTGCTAGTTAACTGGCCATACGCGCCTGTCCGAAAACGGAAGCTGCCTGACGTAGACTTATTGTCTGGATGAGCTCTTGGAAAAGATTTTCGCTCTGATCTCTTGTTGGTGTTTTGTCTGCCTGGCAAGACTAATTGACCCACAGGAAAGGCAGCAAATTGCTACCTGTGAAACCGGCCGTGCAGGTGTGCCGGTTCTTCCCCCGCGGCGGGGCCCCCCCCGTATCTCCGTGAAAAGGGACGAGGTCGTCGTAGCACTTCTTTGGACTGGTCACACTCGCTTGACACCCGGACGTTTGTTGAGTGGAGAGCCGGCGTTTGATTGTTCGTAGTGCCATACTACTTGAGTGTTTCCCACATTCGGTGGAATGCTAGTTTTAAATAAAGACTGTCGCACGTTTCAATTGCACGTGCCGTTGCGCGACATCATGGTAGGTGTTTGCTGCTACGTTTGGACGGCTGAGGCAGTCGTTACCGGCATAAGGCTTGCGAGGCGTAGTTAACTTGGGTGTCTGTTCTTCTGGAGTATGTCGTGTCACTAACGTTTCGGATGAATTTGCTGCCTCGATCTCCATTGTAAAAGTCCTAATTTGTAACTGATACTAACTTTTTTGTATAGATGGAAGCGTCTGAGGTAAAACAATCTGCAGACTTATTTAACAGTGTGCCAATGATATATATTGATAACCACCTCGTAGACAGATGGTAAAATCCAATACTCAGATACCTTTAAACAACCCCCAACATGTTTCGATGCCCCTTAATACATCATCTTCAGGGGGTACTGCATTTAAAAAATATTTAAAACGCACTTAAAACACTTACAGACTCACAGCACAATTTTTAAAGTTGTTCGACGATAATGTTTTTAATGAACAGTTTTAAAAACTGTGCTGTGTGATTTTAAGTGTTTTAAGTGTGTTTTTAAACGCGTTTTAAACGTAGTGCCTCCTGAAGATAATGCATTACGGCATCGAAACATGTTGGAGATTGTGTAAAGGTGTTGGAGTATTGTATTCTATCATTTGTGTACGAGTTGTTTATCAATACATGTCATTGTGTAATCTTCAGACTTTTCTTCCGTACCTTCATGTTGTATATGAATTATGAAAAAAACTAAAGGAAGACAATTTTAGTTAAAGGCTGTAACTTTAACCTTTTAAAGCCCAGCGGTAACTTTACATACGACCAGGTTTAACATTAAAAAGTTCTACGTGGTGCCCACATTGCGTTTATGTGTTTTGTACGGATCTCAGAACAAACAGCAACTTTTGCCTCATAACATATTAAGAGATCGGTTTTTATAACGGACGTGGAGAGTGTTTACAGCGCGGTACGCGCTGAGTCCATATATAACACAGATACGCTTCGTCTTTAAAGGGTTAAAAGACGCTGACGAAGTCCGAAATAACCTTCTCGCTCCTTTTAAGTACAGATATGTCAACATCTGTCAGCATTCTGTCTTTATTTCACTTTCATTTTTCGTATGTGTTTAGCAGACGTGGGTATTAATGTAGGGTTCAGATAGACCTGCTTGCACTCTGTTTCATCATCGGTTTGTAGTTGTGCAGTAGTGCGAAATGGCGAGTGTGCTGCGTACAGCAGTAGATTCGTCTTGGGAATCTACACTATCGCTGTTAAACACATTTTGGCCTTCCACCTGTTGGTTGAAATGTGAATCTCTCCTGTGAACGTACTACGTTGTCCAGAACTTCGCACGCACAGCAGTCCTAACCTTGGGAAGTGATTGTAGTATTTTGCTACAATGACTCGGAATTGATGGGATGACGCAATCCCAAATAGAAGTTGTAATCCATTCTGAGCCTCTAGTGACGTCAGAGATGAGAAAAAAACACGCATTTTCATGTTCTTACCTCAGTTTCTGTTGTTCTTGTTTCAGACGTGCAGGGCAAGGAATTAGAAACCACTTAGGAAATAGCGTATTCATGTGGCTTTGGACGTGTTATGTCGTATTTATATGAATTTAATACATATAATGCAGTATTTCTGGAAGGTCATATTTTGATACGAGTTTAAAAATTACGTCTCTGTAGAAATCGGGGCGCTTGCATGTGCATCCGTTCACGAAGAACATATTTCCACTTCCTCAGTCGCATCCACATGCGGCTTCAGTGGTCCGTGGTGCATAGGAAACGACTGCCGCAGCTTGCCCTGTGTGGATTGTATTGCATCTCGAGATAGATCGTTTGTTTGGTCGCTGTTGTAACAGTTGGGAATGTTGCCTATTCTATAACACTGAGGAAGTGGAAATGGCTCTTCGTGAATGTGTGCGAGCCCGAATTCTGCCCCATTGAAATGTTTGCGCCAAGGTGGCACAAATGTAGCAATCGTGAGATCTGTACTCTTCTGGGATATTACGCGGCGCCGTGTGGTAATTGTATACCGACGTTTCGGTACAACGTATCCGTCCCATCTTCAGAACACTCTTGACCCTTGAAGATGGGATTGATACGTTCTCTCGAAACGTCGGTATACAATTAGCACACGACGTCGCGTAATATTCCAGAAGAGCACAGATCTCAACATCGCAGCGAAAGCCTGAAATTATGGTGTCAATTGTGCTTGATGATTGTGTTGAACAATGATACTTAACCTTTTAAAGCCTAGCGGTAACTTTACGTACCACCAGGTTTAACATTAAAAAATTCTACGTGGTGCCCACATTGCGTTTATGTGTTTTGTACGGATCTCAGAACAAACAGCAACTTTTGCCTTATAAAACATTAAGAGACTGGTTTTTATAACCGAAGTGGAGAGTGTTTACAGCGCGGTACGCACTGAGTCCTTATATAAAACAGATACGCTTCGTCTTTAAAGGGTTAATTGGATTAATATTGAGCTGCATTTATTTTTTATGACCTAGGGAACACTACTTACTGAACAGTATTTAATGACAGAGGCACGTCATTCTTAATGACTGGACGTGTTTGTCCTTTCATGTAATTTTCTTCCGATTGTTCCGCGCATGACATGCGTTGTACGCCATATAGAGACGTGTAGTCCGCTGACGCTGATGTACACGTCATGTGAGCCAGCGATTCCCGCAGTCAGTCACCAATTTCATATCCAATAAATAAGTGGGGTATTTTTGTTGTTGCAGATCCTTTACATTGATACTTAGTAGCCTGCTGTAAGTTAAGGTAATGGAATTTGCTCACTGTTTGCTGTAAATTGTCGCAAATTATTAATTTTCTTGATAGGGCCTCTTTTAGTTGTAAAAATCTCTATTTTCTTAACCTTTTAAAGCCTAGCGGTAACTTTACATACGACCAGGTTTAACATTAAAAAATTCGACGTGGTGCCCACATTGCGTTTATGTGTTTTGTGCGGATCTCAGAACAAACAGCAACTTTTGCCTTATAAAACATTAAGAGATTGGTTTTTATAACCGAAGTGGAGAGTGTTTACAGCGCGGTACGCACTGAGTCCTTGTATAAAACGGATACGCTTCGTCTTTAAAGGGTTATTTATGTAGTTACAGTGTGTTTGTGAATTTTAAATGTCACGTGGAAAATATTTGCTGAAGAACCTCTGGTGCAAGCCTTGGCTTATGTTAGACGATTTTGGCGAAATTTTAGACCAAATGACCGACAACCCCTAAAGCTAATTTCGACATGAATGATTTCACAGCTTTGCCAAACAAAATAATAATAATTAACTTCGCGGATTAGGTCATTTGGCCTGTTACGGTTCGAAGATCAACATTTTTCTTTCTTTCGCTTTTTGGATCGTCCTGTTTTGCGTCTTCCTTTCGGTTTGTAGGAAATAAATTTAAAACAATGCACTCTTGTTCATTATAACTGTTGTCACTTATATTTTAAAACAAATTGTCTTCAAGAAATTACGAGACGAATTTTGGAGTCACGTTGTTATTAAAAATGTTGTAAAAGTTAATATCGGTGACAGTTGAATATGATTCCGTGGGTTTGAAGTTTCAGTTTCTGCTGACGTCACCAGAACGTAATATATTTAAATGTCATGTCGTCAGGACCACTCTTTCTTATTAATGGCTCAGGGATATAGCGTAAGACCTTAGGCATCATGTTTCGCTCGTTGTATTGATCTGAGTTACGTAATTTTGCATAGTTTTAAGCGCCTGATCGAATACAGATTGTCACAAAACGTTTCATCATTTCATACATTGACATCTGGCCCTATCTGCAGTAAGTTACATGGACAAAATGTAACGACGTTGGTTTAATTTCAACCCTTTTGAGTGGGCTAAGCTTCTTATGAAACGAAAGTGATTACGCGAACTGCGATGGATCTGGGGAGAGGCTGAACTTAATTGTGCCTCGCCCCGTGACACGTTCACTACGTGTTACAGGTTATTTTCACCTCACTGACAATGTAATATCCAGAGACTTAATCCAGCATAAGTGCAGAACCGACATCATAGTATCATTGGACGACGTGATAAGTCCGTGCCCATTTGCATAACCATTGTTTCCACCTGAAGTCACACGAATATATGAAACTTACTAAGGCGTTATAGAAGCTAAACGTTCATTATATGTGTACAGTCACACCCGGTTGAAACGATATCGGTTTATATGACACCTCGCCTATAGCGTTAGATATTCTGTGGTACCAATTAATTCGTCGTTGTTAACCATAACGTTATACTCCTCGGTTTTAACAACACTCGTTTATAGCGACACAAAATATTCAGTCCGTTTTATGACGTTATAACCGGGTTCGAGTGTATATGTGTGTATGTTGCGGATAAATTCCGAGATACAACTGTTGCTGGGTTCAACTGAGTAATGTCGACAGTAACCAGGCTCTTTGGATTGTGTCCATAAATGACAGTAAGCCCACATATTTCGTTATTTGCCCTGTCCATGTACACACTGAACACCAGAACATGATGATAACAAATTACACGTACGCTAGCTTTTACGTTGATGACCTGTGCGTTAGTATGATAATAGTTGTCTTGAGGTTATCAGCAGTTATAATCTCTCCTGGGGTCGATATATCACCTCGCTGCATGAATATTGTTAACTCACTGCATATCCCCGTAGGGCGGTGTGTAGATATGGGATTTCGTTCCAGGGTGTGTGTAACGGGTTGTCAAGTAATAGTGGGTGGAGTTTTATATCAGTAGGATCCGATGCTATATAATCTTAACGTTTGGCAGCGTCATTAGATGTTATATTTAAAAAATATTTATTGGTAGATTAGGAGCTGGAGTAGCGTAGTCGGTATAGCGATTAGACTACGGATTGGATGATCAGGGGTTCCAATCCTGGCAGGGACAGGGGATTATTCTTTTCTTCGAAACGTCAAGACTGGTTGTGGAGTCCACCCAGCATCCTATGCAGTGGGTACTGGCGTTGTTTTCCAGGGGCCAAAGCAGCGTGAAGTTAACCACACATCATCGTGTGCCGAGGTGAAGATAGATTTCTGCTGTACGCCTTCATAACACGTACAGGGAAAACGGTGTGTTTTTATATCGGTATGCGGCTAAGAAGGTGAGATTTGTGATTAACCTTTTAAAGCCTAGCGGTAACTTTACGTACCAACAGGTTTAACATTAAAAAATTCTACGTGGTGCCCACACTGGGTTTATGTGTTTTGTACGGATCTCAGAACAAACAGCAACTTTTGCCTTATAAAACATTAAGAGACTGGTTTTTAGAACCGAAGTGGAGAGTGTTTACAGCGCGGTACGCACTGAGTCCTTAAATAAAACAGATACGTTCCGTCTTTAACCTTTTAAAGCCTAGCGGTAACTTTACGTACCACCAGGTTTAACATTAAAAAATTCTACGTGGTGCCCACATTGCGTTTATGTGTTTTGTACGGATCTCAGAACAAACAGCAACGTTTACCTTATGCATAATTAAGTGACTGGTTTTTATAACCGAGGTGGAGAGTGTTTACAGCGCGGTGCGAGCTGAGTCCTTATATAAAACAGATACGTTTGGTCTTTAAAGGGTTAATTTATGAAAGGTTTGCAGTGCACAGTAACACTAGAGAAATAGTCCTGACTCATATATTGTAAATTTTAATTATTATTTATAAGTATGGTTCTTAAAAATTACCCGTCGTTTGTGTGAAGTTCTAATGTAAATTGGAACGTGTCAACAAATGTTATTGGAACTTCCCAGTGTAAAATTTCATGAAAATCCTTATAGCCGTTTTCCATTTGTTTTCGTGCGTACAGACTGACAGACGTGGCCGTTTTAATGTGCGCTGTACAGGGCTGCTAAAGCACTTAATGCGCGCAAGAAAGGTACCCTGTTCGTTGACAGTCTAGAAAAGAGGCTTGCCTATTCAATATAATATTGTCATTTTATTCGAGCCCGTATTACTTTTGTAGTTGTAACCTTTTGTTAAAGTAACAAAAAAAATTCATGTGTTTGAATGCCATATAGGTCGACTTTGTAATCTGAGTTACAAATATGCGTAACCTGTATATTTGGTTGACTGATTCGTGGTAAAGTTTATTTTTAGCTTCCATAAAGTAGTGCGGAATCGATATCTCAACCTGTCGCAATTGTAAATATCGCTTGCAGAGCACAGATACGGACAACATTTGAATTGTACCTCGCACGTACACTTCTCAGTTTTTATATGATGCTCAGTTTGTGTATGATGCTGTTATTACTTTGGATTCTGTGTTACCACAAACTTCAAGAATGAGTTCTTCACATCAAAAAGTTAAAGCAGTCCCATTATAGGCCTAGATAGACCCAGAGGGTTCCAGGAGGTTGAGGCTCCCAGATTTCTAGACAATCGGCACGTGAAGGTGGTAAAGTTGTCAGCCATACGCACCTCTTTTACCCCCCCAGGAAAGTTTCCTGGTACTCATTTCTGTTAGAGGCTGAGTCGACCCCAGGGCCATAGCGCGGCCGACAGGATTATGCCACTGAAAAATTCCAGTGGCACCATCGGGTATCGAACCCGCGACCTGCCGGTTTGTAGCGCGGTGCCTCAACCAGCTACGCCACCGCGGCCCCCCCTCTTTGCATCAAAACAAAGTGGTTTTGAGTTTAATTGCAAGATTACATTCGGCTGAGGTAGTAAATTTACAGTACACGTTCCCAGGTTAATAACTGTTCGGTTCTTATTGTGTATCAAGTCACAGTTCACAACAGATACTCAAACCGTCCTCCATCTGAATCAGTGCACGCATGGATACGTCTGATCATGGACTGTCGCACACTTTCAAAGGTCCTGGGGCGGTTACGAATGATTTGACAGGCATTTAAAATGCGTTAGCGAAGTGTATCTTTATTTTCAGTTGCAGCTGAATACGCTAGGGTTTTTAAGTGTCCTCACAGATAGAAATCTAAAGGATTGAGGTGAACACGTTAGGCTGTATCCCGAAAATTATTTGTGGTCATGTGTTGATATGAACCTCTTTCGATGTTTTGGCGTGGGAAATACGCCTGCAATTTGTTCAAGGATTTTAAATGCAGTGTGTGTGTGTGTGTGTGTGTGTGTGTGTGTGTGTACAGTATATAAGTATATATATTTATATCTGTACGTAATCATATGTTCTAAATTGTCGTAATCCGCGTTGCCCCAGCTTTTCGGTAATCCGAGGCAATCGTGGCACCGTTCGTCTCGAACAATCGAGATTCTTCTGTATTCATTTTGCTGTCCGCTGGCCTCTGCCAGCTCGGCTGGCAGCACCACTCCTTCTCCGTGCCCCCCCCCCCCTTTCCCCCGCTGATGAGAACCTCTTCTTAGCCCGAAAATAATTCGCGTACCCATGTATATTAATTATTGTACTTCTGCGTTCCGTTTGGAAAAATACATAGTTACAAAAACTGTTACAATCTCTGATCCATAGTAAATGAATTCACATATTACTCATGACAGTTCAGTTCAAATCGACTCAGTTCTCATTTATTAAAGCGCTAATTCCACAGCGCAATGGCCAATTACAAAAGTAGCACAAGATTCTTTATGTTGTTCAAACCGTGCATTTTCGTTATTTTCCAGAGTGGGAGACTCGATACACTCACCCCGCTCTATTATAGGAAAATATCTTCACCTAAAACAACACGCGTCCGAAGCGACGCATCGAGTTCCGTATCTGTATGCTGTGCACAATAATACAAAGTACATCAAAAAGAGCGACTACACAATTAATTACACACACGGAGATTGGACACGTTGAATGAAGTGATACGAAATTTTGGCCGTATGTCTGTCTTAATTGTTATTTGTTTTAAAGACACAAAGTGTCTCAAAAACCCGGTGATTTTAACTCATCGTATTTTAACATTTTAATTACTGTTGACGTATTCGTGTGTATAGTAGCAACAAAACTTTGTGAATGCACATAATCTAGTGTTTTTAACATACGGTTGTTTATGTGGACTTTACATCAGTGAACCACTGATGATGGCGACTTTATCGTCGAAACATACGTAGGGGCTTATGTAAAAGATTAATATAATCTCTAATTGTGCATTAGTTGGTGCGTATTAATATATAGAACAAGACAGTTACAACACAAATCACACAAACTCAAACAACACAGCAAAACAAAAAAATAATAATGGATAATAATAATAATAATAATAATAATAATAATGACAGACTAACAGAAGAAACCAAACGCCGGCTGGAGTAACAAGACTTACTGGGAAATTACGGAATAATCTTACGGCCCCGCCGAGACTTTCGGCCCACAGGTTGGAAACCACTGATTTATAATATTTCGTTTTATGTTCTCATAATACTTGTATATGAAACGACTTCTCATTTTCTGTTTTGTGCAAATGTGTTCGTCAGTTAACTCGTGCATCGGGATGTGGGGCAGGTAACTGTTGATTTCCTGTACATGGCTGTGACGTAAAAGGTGGTTCTGGCCAATAGTTGGACGGTTTCCCCGAACTCGATTTTTGCGTGGGTATCGTGTCGTGCGAAATGACGCGTGAACTGCTGCAAAGTAGGCTTGTAACCAGGATTATGAATGGCGGCGTGCATGGCGAAGTGCGGTTCTGAACTTACACCAAATTTGGTGTGACATGGTACATTAGGGCGCGGTTTTTTTGGACATAATTTTCACAAGAACAGGCACTACTTCCAGTAAACGCAACCCAGTGTTGCGTTCTGTAATATACGGCGTTTTTTTTAAATCGCTGACATGAGCAGCGCAGCTGTCACTGGATGTCGCCGTAGATGCAGGCTTTCTGTGCGATGCAGCTGCTGTGCTGTGGAAAGGGATGAAAGAAACGCTCTGTACCCCGTATATATATATATATGTGTGTGTGTGTGTCTGTGTATATATATATATATATATATATATATATCGCTACCTCAGTGTATACAGCAACATCTGCGATTTGTGTCATTCGGAGAAAACAAAGTTCGAAGCGATTCATTTAGTGCTAAGATCCAAGTATTCCGTGCAAGGTGCAGGAATACAGCAGTGTTGTAAAGAGAGTACGGTGACATAAAGCACTTTGTATATAAACAAATTTTGAGTTCGCGCTGTATAAAAACTGCATTTTTTTACCACGAACATACATTTTTGAAACTCGATTTTCTGCCATCGGGATATTTTGGGTTGCTGCTGTATTGAGGTGCCTATTGTGCCACACTTTATATGCAAAGTTGATTAGAATGTTGGAATTTAGGTTTAAAAATGAAAGGAACTGGTATACAATGGATCGAAAAAATGCTGTTTTTACTTAACACCTAGTATTCATGCAACGGAATTACCGAAACCTTCTAAACGTGCCTGATATGTGGCACATGTGACTTAAATAGTCGCGATTTTCTTTAGAAGTCCAATGGAAAAACGCTTATGGCACTAAGGAAAATAACAGTAAGAGGAATGTATGAGATGAGGGGATTTGTACGGGAAAAGTGGATTTGTGCAGGAAAAGTGGATTTGTAGAGGAAGAGTGGATTTGTACAGGAAGAGTGGATTCGGTCAGGAAGAGTCGATTTGTACAGGAAGAGTGGATTCGTTCAGGAAGAGTGGATTTGTACAGGAAGAGTGGATTCGTTCAGGAAGAGTGGATTTGTACAGGAAGAGTGGATTTGTTCAGGAAGAGTGGATTCGTTCAGGAAGAGTGGATTCGTACAGGAAGAGTGGATTTGTTCAGGAAGAGTGGATTCGTTCAGGAAGAGTGGATTTGTACAGGAAGAGTGGATTCGTTCAGGAAGAGTGGATTCGTACAGGAAGAGTGGATTCGTACAGGAAGAGTGGATTTGTACAGGAAGAGTGGATTTGTACAGGAAGAGTGGATTCGTACAGGAAGAGTGGATTTGTACAGGAAGAGTGGATTCGTACATGAAGAGTGGATTTGTACAGGAAAAGACTGTAAGGCTGGTAACTGGAATGTACGCTGCAGCATGTTAATAAACGAGTGGGCATTCATGATGACAGAGCCAAAACTTCAGATTTCATAACAGCGGTGAATTTCCGTAATTCTCCCTGTCACATACTGTTTGTTGCAAGCAAGAGACAAACTAAGCAATAAAATACCATTAGAGTAGTGTACATGATTGGTACCGGTACCTGTATTATTTAACAACATATACGGTATTTTCTGGTTACAAGACACACTGTCTTGCTTCGCCTTATTGCCCGAAAGGAGTAGGGAGACTTCTGAAATTAACTGAGGTTCGTCTCGTGTATGCTGGCCACAGAATTCTTGCCTCGCGTTAAGATGATTTGCTATGGGCGAGGAAACAGAGAGACGCGGATTGAAAATACTGATTTATTTATTATCTAGTAATCCTTGTCACAATTCCATTCGCATTTCTGTGTGAGGTAAGAATCAGAGGTTGAAGAGAAAGTGCGTCATGTTGACACCCATCCTTACGCAGTATTGTATGTCACGGAGTTGGACAAAGCGCGTTAGTAAGGTTTTATTTGTATTTGTGTTAACGTCACTATCCTAACTCAATACAAAGCGGAAGAGGTTTGTGTGTGCTGTATGATCAGGTATGATCAGAACTTCCAATGAAAGCGAACGAAGCCACAATCCATTGCTTACTATTGAGATATACACAGCTTCTGCTTATGTGTAGATGTATCCGCAAGCCTGTTTGAACGATGATATTTCAACAAAAGTGACACTAGTAGTAACAGATTTCTTCTCGTACGGTTATGTGTGATAATGATGATAATGTACCTTAACCTTTTAAAGCCTAGCGGTAACTTTACATACCGCCAGGTTTAACATTAAAAAATTCTACGTGGTGCCCACATTGCGTTTATGTGTTTTGTACGGATCTCAGAACAAACAGCAACTTTTGCCTTATAAAACATTAAGAGACTGGTTTTTATAACCGAAGTGGAGAGTGTTTACAGCGCGGTACGCACGGAGTCCTTATATAAAACAGATACGCTTCGTCTTTAAAGGGTTAAAAAATTCTACGTGGTGCCCACATTGTGTTTATGTGTTTTGTACGGATCTCAGAACAAACAGCAACTTTTGCCTTATAAAACATTAAGAGACTGGTTTTTATAACCGAAGTGGAGAGTGTTTACAGCGCGGTACGCACTGAGTCCTTATATAAAACAGATACGCTTCGTCTTTAAAGGGTTAATATACATTACAATATCAGGCGATAGAAGTATGATAAAGAAAGAAGCCGAAATTATTTTAAAATATAAAGACCTTACAATAGAAATACAGCGCATGTGGAACTTAAAAACAAAACTGTTACCAACAATGACAAGGGCAGCTGGAACCATTTTAAAATCTTTCAGAAAATATGTGAGAAACGTACCTGGAAAGCATATCAAGGAACTACAGAGAACAGCCATACTGGGCATTGCAAATTTACATCTGGAAGTACTAATGTGAAAATACAAAACATTCAGCACGGGAAATAACATTACATGTACCGTATATTGTACCCACAGAATAGCTGCAACATTATATACCCTAGAAACATGGTTTGTTTAAGGTATATACTAATAAATACCCTGCGCAAGGTGATAAATAATAAAAACAATAATAAATATTAGCATTAGTAGTATTATACTAGTAATGATTTCGATTTGCTTTTGGGTTTGGATTCAAAACGTCGAGAACAAGTGACCCAGCGACACAGCATTACGTCTTGGAAGAAATGAATCCTTCGAAACGTCGAGAACAAGTGACCCAGCGACACATCATTACGTCTTGGAAGAAATGAATCCTTCGAAACGTCGAGAACAAGTGACCCAGCTACACAGCATTACGTCTTGGAAGAAATGAATCCTTGGAAACGTCGAGAACAAGTGACCCAGCGACACAGCATTACGTCTTGGAAGAAATGAATCCTTCGAAACGTCGCTGTGAGAACCTCAGATGTTGCGTGGTAATAATTTAGTAACAGGGTGTAATCATTTAAGGTCATCATTAGCATCGTCATCGTGCTTGCTATCTATTCTACTGATTTATTTACTCTTTCTTCTATGCTACATTTGTAAAATGCACAATCAAACTTCATCCGTGCTGTTTGGAAATGACTTTCGGTCCTGTGATTTCACAAGTTCCTCCCTTCCGTCACAGCAGAGAAATAAATGGAATTAGGCCATAGCCGTGTCGTCTGACTCTGCATCCGATTTGCAGTTCACTGTCAATTTTTCCATTCGCTGCCCAGCAACAATCGAATCAGCCAGTGAACGAAATGTGTAAAATCCTTGGCACAGTGAAGGCACTGCTGGCGTGTTCTGAGCCCGGAACGGTTCCACCTCAATGTCCTTCTGTTCGTTATTCTTGAATTCAGCGTTGTGACATTCTCTCGAATTGCAAATGTGAAGTTCTGGCAAGATCTGATGTTTCAGATGCTCTAGTCTGTCTGGCGAGGACAGAGGAATGTACAAGTGACAGAAAAAAAAAGAAGGCTATCCAATTACAGGCCTGGACAGGCCGTTAGGGTTGCAGGAGGTTGAGGCTTCCAGATTTGAAGATAATCGGCACATGAAGGTGGTAGGGTTGTCAGCGTTTAATTCACAAAGCAGTGGAAGTTTCTCTTGTGAGAATGTAAGCGTAAAGACAGGCCGTGCCATGGCTCAGGCGGTTAGCCGCCGGCCTCCCACCTCGGAGGCCTGGGTTCGATCCCGGGTTACTCCATGTGGAATTTGTGATGGACAAAGTGGCACTGCGACAGGTTTTTGTCCAAGTACTTGCGGTTTTCCCGTGTCAGTTTCATTGCTCCATTACGAGGAAAAGGACAAAAAATCATCATCATCGTCATCTTCATCACAGGGTTGCACAAGAAGCGTAAAGACGGAGCTTGTGTGCAGTGTTCTGTATTAGTAGATACACAGTAAAGGTAAAGGTAAAGCAGTCCCATTACAGACCTGGACAGGCCCATAGGGTTCCAGGAGGTCGAGGCTCCCAGATTTCTACACAATCGGCACTTGAAGGTGGTAAGGTTGTCAGCCCTACGCACCGGCCGTGTTTACCCCCCAGGAAATATTCCTGGTACTCATTTGCGTTAGAGGCTGAGTCGACCCAATAGGGCCATAGTGCGACCGACAGGATTATGTCAATGAAAAATCCACTGACATCGGGAATCGAACCCGCGACCTTCCGGTTTGTAGCGCAGTGCCTCAACCAACTTCGCCACCGCGGCTCCTAGATATACAGTATAATAATAATAATAATAATAATAATAGTTATTATTACTATTATTATTATTATCGCAGTCTACAAATAATGGTTTACGACAATACGAGTTTCTGTAATCACGTTTTATAATTTTACGGCATAATTTCTGTTCTTTTAACATTGCAAGTAATTCACTTAGATAAATTTGTCAAGCTTAGGAGCTAGGATAATTATAGGCCCATTAACACTGTATACTGACCATTGTTTTGACACAAACGAATGGTTAGCCTGACAATTGTTTGTGTATTGCCGAAACACGTAGCTGAACACCGGTAATAAAATGAATTAATTGTGCCGAATATATTCAATTTAACCTTGCGAATTGTGTATTCATGTACGAGTAAGTATACCATAACGGGATGTATAAATTACAGATGGCTGGGCTAGTGTGGAGTGTAAAGTAATACAACACCTCCGTGATTTACTCTTGTAACTCCGTATAACTGTCATTAACACTTTAGTCAGTCCGTAGTGTGTAACTGCAGTTGCACGTCGTTTTCTTTTAACAGTGCTGAGAATGATTCGTACAGAATGTTTACCTTACTTTATGACATACGTGTCTCCACACAAAACTTAAGGCGTCGGGTGTGTTGGTTAAGTGTTGTTACCATAAACCTGACATCTAAATATAGATCTCGCGTGACCGACGTATTGGTTTGCTATTGATGTTAGGAAATGAAAGTGTAAAGGTGAACTGGGTTGTGCCGCCATGATGTTCATGCCAAAGTTCACGAAAACCAATCGATCCGTTCCAAAATTACTGGAGGGTAGAAAAATAAATACAAAAGGGCCGATATGGTTACCCTGTGGCTATATTTTCTTATACAATAAAGAAAGCAGGTTAACCCTTTAAAGACGAAGCGTATCTGTTTTATATAAGGACTCAGTCCGTACCGCGCTGTAAACACTCTCCACTTCGGTTATAAAAACCAATCTCTTAAAGTTTTGTAAGGCAAAAGTTGCTGTTTGTTCTGAGACCCGTACAAAACACATAAACGCAATGTGGGCACCACGTAGAATTTTTTAATGTTAAACCTGGTGGTACGTAAAGTTACCGCTAGGCTTTAAAAGGTTAAGTAACTAATTGGTCGTGCTGTACCACGAGCGACGTGTTTGGATGGACCTTTTGTTTTTAGGTTTTGAATTCTTAGTTGGGTTCTGTTGAAACATTGCATTAAAACTTCGAAGATAAAAATATGGGTTCTGATGTCATTGGCCTGGCTGTGTTCTTGACCTGAAAGATATTGTAAATGCGACTACAGTTCGGATATTCAGCTGATAAAAACATTTCAGATAAGAGCTGGTGAAATGTAGAACTGACACCACGACCTTGTCTTAAAAATAGTCATATTCATAAATTCACGAAACTATCTATATACAGCCCAAACGACCACCACCGTGTTCCCAAATGTCAGTCGGGGGGGGGGGAGTTGTGTGGCCGCCCTGGGCAGGAGGGTCCAGAGGCAACAAAGAGGGGGGAGGGAATTAATATTTTAAATGCAAAATATTGTATTTAGTAAGCCAAATAAATGGAAATTCAAAAAAATTGTTGCAATTTTTTTTTAAAGTTCATAGTTCGTGAGAATTGTGATTACTCGCCCCGGGCGACAAAAAGTCCTAGCTATGCCACTGATTCACTCCACACCTTCACACGATTTATATGGGATTAATTTTAATACAATTTTCGGACCTAGGCCTGGATCTCTCTGCTGTGTCAAAACTCAGTCCCAAATTAGTGGGAAGTTTTATTTTACTCCCATTTTATGTCATTTTTAGGCGCGTTCGCGTAATTGCGAAAAGCGACTCTTAGCTTCGTCATGTCTGTATGTCCATTTGTCCATCCAAATGCAGCAGCGCTGCTCACATTGGACGGATTTCCATGAAATTTGATATTTGAGTATGTTTCGAAAATCTGTCGAGAAAATTCAAGTTTGATTAAAATCCGACAAGAATAACGGGTAGTTTACATGAAGACCTGTGTACATCTATGATAATATCTCGATGAATTCTTCTTAGAATGAGAAGTGTTTTAGACAGGAGTTGTAGAGAAAATCAAAACACACATTGTGTGTTCAATAATTTTTTTTCCGAAAATCATGCAGTTTATGAGATAATGTGGAAAAATATGGTAGAGCCGAAGAACCTAAAAATGACAATATAATACGGCGCATACGCTTTGCATGCTAGATAAATAAGGCTACAAACACATGTTTAAAATACCTAATACTTCTTGCTTTTCTATGGCAATAGTGGTTACGCGAACGCGCCTGAATATTACGTTTATACTATATTGCCTGTCTTGTATAGCTTTGGTGAAGGTTTCGAAATTTGTGTAAAACCTTTATGTTTATGCGAGATTTTTCCCTTTTGTAAGTTTTAAATTTTATAGTGCCTAGGCAATGCGAGAAATTATAACAAAACATGTAAAGTTTCAGAAGTGAGAGAGGAAACCTACGAACTGAAGACAAGATTAAACATGTGTTTGTTGTTATAAATTAATAGAGATACACATTAGCAGTAATGATAAATGGATTAAGCGTGTTCAGTGACTTAGGTTGCACAGAGACAGCATTGCATTCTGTACGAGTGGGTCAGAACGCTTTGTCACATACTCGCTTTAACCTTTTAAAGCCTAGCGGTAACTTTACGTACCCTCAGGTTTAACATTAAAAAATTCTACGTGGTGCCCACATTGCGTTTATGTGTTTTGTACGGATCTCAGAACAAACAGCAACTTTTGCCTTATAAAACATTAAGAGATTGGTTTTTGTAACCGAAGTGGAGAGTGTTTACAGCGCGGTACGCACTGAGTCCTTAAATAAAAGAGATACGCTTCGTCTTTAAAGGATTAAATAATGCAGTGTACGGTATACCATTCTTCAGCATTTTTCATCATTATCCGGCCCTCACGATACTAATCTTGCAGCAGACCTAAGGTGATGGAAAGCACAACTTTAACAGCCTTGACTGACTGCTTCAGGAGCGCCCAGTCCCCGATCCTTACTGATGTCAAGTGGATTAGTCGTATTGTGACGCACAGTGAGAAAACGCTGGTCCCACTCCGTCTCCTCCCCACATACCTAGTTACCTACTGACATGTAATTTAACTCAGTGGGTTGTTGCTGAATGCTTTTAGTTTAGTTCAGTTCTATTGTAGCTTTCACGGATTAGACCCTTTGACCTGTTCCAATTTTGAATCTACTTCTGAAACTATGAAAGTCTGTACCTCTGGCGGGAGTGTTTGGACGAGAGATCGGTGCTGTGCGAGATTTGTACGTAAACACGACAACATAGTGCATATCGAAGTCCCTAGCAGCACTTGAACCCATGATCTCTTTGATCGAGCCTACGAAGGCGGTATCGTACCTGAAACTGCACAGACGTCGTTTGTTAACGTCGGTAATATTGTTGAGAACAGACGTGGAATGGTGCAGTAACATGGAAGAGAACTTCTCTAAATTAGCACGTAATGGATCGATTGTTTAAATGGGTATAGGGGGCGTGTTTGTGTAATGTTTGTGTAAAAAGGCAAAGAAACGTAAAGTGTTTCCTGTACACGCAATGAAAGCGTATAGAGGTAGTAGAGGTATAGCTCCACTAACTCTTAACGTCGGCAGTAGATGGAGGGGCGTGGTTAACTTCACGCTCCGGCCGCTTTACCTCTGGGAAAGGACCCCCACACCCATTAACTAGGAGGCTGCCTTTGCCCCAGAGACGGTCTGAATGTTCTAACTAACTAACTAACTAACTAACTAACTAACTAACTATCTCCATGGAGCAGAGGCCTTCTTGAGAAGCTAACAGTTTCTCAGATAGTCAAGAAATTCCCCGCATTTTATAGAACCCGGAGGTTCGTTACCGCATTCACAAGAGCCCGCCACCTGTCCCTATACTGAGCCAGCTCAATCCAGTCCATGCCCCCATCCCACGTCTTGAAGATCCATTTTAATATTATCCTCCCATCTACGCCTGGGTCTCCCAAGTGGTCGCCTTCCCTGGTCTGAATATTCTGAGAAGAGAAAACTCCCTTGCCCTTAGGGGGCACCCACTTTTGCTCCCCGAAACAAATGAAGAAGAATCACCACGGTATTTTCCACGTAATGGTGCAGTTATATTTGAGAAGGGAACGGTTTAAATATTTCTGTAGCGGTGAGTACACGACCGCTTTTTATCAGCCATAGCAGGAGGCACGGTAGTCTAAATGTAATTGTAAGAAACAATATCTGTAACATTCTATTGTACTGTGATAGCGGACTGAGATCTGTGAGTCCTTCGGTGATATCGATATTTTCTTCAGTTTCTCTATAAGCATTCATAACCAAGTTGTATTACAAATGTCCACTGATTCATTAATTTGGGTGCGAATGATATGTATGAACACATCGATACACACGTTTTAATGTTACAGAAAACTGCATAACGAGGAGCTTTATGATTCGTACTACTTACCACGCCTGATAAGTTTAAAAAGAATTAGATGGACGGGGCATGTAGCACGCGCGGGAGCGGGAAGAATTGCGTGCAAAATTTTAGTCAGGAAATCTGAAACGAAAGTTCACTTCGGAGATCAAAGTTTAAATTGGCAAATAATGTTAATGTATTATAATGTAGTAAGAAGATTATAGAGTTTTGATGACTACAGTAATTTGTCTCAGGTTCTGATATAATGTGTGTTCTTTTGAACATGGTGGTGAATCTTCAAGTTTCCAACACCAGTTGAGGATTTCTCAGACTGTCTTGAGGATCCGTTGGTTTTTAAAAGGACTGTGCTCCTCATAACCTTTACTGTGTTAACCCTGACATTGATGTATCCCACATTCTTTCAAATAATTTGAACAACGCTACTATTTACGTATTGATTGTTTAGCGTGACTGCATGTCGTATCCAGACTTGTATAATGTTCATTGTATTGATTTTAGACGTTGCTTAGCATGTCGTGTTTGTCCCTGCATTATGTGCGCCTTAGAAACGCTAGCGCTTCGAATTGCATGAAACCCATATAACAGTGCCACGAAATCTAGACAGTGGGAATTTCGTGTTTTAACATACCTTTATTAACCTTTTAAAGACTAGCGGTAACTTTACGTACCACCAGGTTTAACATTAAAAAATTCTACGTGGTGCCAACATTGTGTTTATGTGTTTTGTACGCATCTCAGAACAAACAGCAACTTTTGCCTTATAAAACATTAAGAGATTGGGTTTTATAACCGAAGTGGAGAGTGTTTACAGCGCGGTACGCGCTGAGTCCTCATATAAAACACATACGCTTCGTCTTTAAAGGGTTAATAAGGAGATTTCGCAGTTTTGGTTTATGCCAGCAGTTCTAAGTTGTAGTGTCAGTAATAGGATTGCCTTCGGTTAATACTTTCCACTTGATTCTATTTTCGCTCAGCACAGTGATGAGCTCCATGACCAATACGCACCAAATATTATCGGGGTGATCAGATAAAGTTGAATAAGACGCGTGACGCATGTGACACGTATGGGGGGAAAGGAGAGGTGCGTACAGGGTTTTGATGGAAAAACCTGAGTGAAAGGGACCACTTGGAAGACGTAGACTTAGATGGCAGGAAAATATTGAGATGGAGCTTCAGCAAATAGGGTGGGAGGCATACTCTCGATTGATGTGGCTCTGGTTGGGGAATAGTGGCCGGCTGTTGTGAACGCCGTGATGAACCTACGGCCTCATTGCTTCCGAATTAACTCCGAATGTATGGAATTTTTAGACTCTTTGTATGAATTCTTGGGCGGGAGATCTGCCCATGACAAGGGCTCTGCCTACGCTGGGAGACACACAACAGAATAACGCGGACATAAATTAATAGCTGGAGCGAGATGCGAACCTTCATTACCCGTGTGGGGCGGTTCCCAGTTTTCATGTTATAGCCACTCCCAGTCTGCCACCTTTCTCTTCGATGATCTCAGTCGGTTGTTTTGCTGGGCGCCAGTAGGATTTCCTGTCTTAACTAACACTGATGATTGTAATGAAGGTGGGGGATTTATAGCACGGCGAGTAGAAAAGTTCGGCTAGCTGTGTCAGTGATACAGCACGGCAGAAGGTAGACCTTCTGGGAGGTACTCCACCTGATTTCATCGCAGCAGGTCATCCGTCTGGGTTGAATCAGCAAACCGTTCTTACTAGATAATGATATTTCGTAACTAACTCCATAGAGGAGACGCCTTCTTGAGAAGCTAACAGTTTCTCAGCTAGTCAAGAAATTCCACGCACTGTATGGAACCTGGAGGTTCATTACCTCATTCACAAGAGCCCGCCACCTGTCCCTATCCTGAGCCAGCTCAATCCAGTCCATGCCCCATCCCACTTCTTGAAGATCCATTTTAATATTATCCTCCCATCTATGCCTGGGTCTCCCAAGTGGTCGCCTTCCCTCAGGTCTCCCCACCAAAATCCTGTATGCACCTCCCTTTTCCCCCTACATGCTACATGCCCCGCCCGTCTCATTCTTGTCAATTTGATTAGCCGAATAATATTTGATGATGAGTACAAATGGTATTTCGTAACCGACGTTAAATATTCGTCATAACGTCATCTGATTTTGTTGTTTTGTGGCTGTTATTCGCACACGAGGAACTTCAGATGCTGTAAATGAAATCGGAAATCAGCATGGTGTTCCGATGGTCTTCAGCCACCCTTCAACTCACTGACTGAAGGCTTTGCATGCGGCCCATATGAGCCCAGTGAAGGCGTGGGCCACTTATGCCTAAGAAAACCTGACTAGGAAGCCATCCTTGCTGGTTAGTTACAGTTTATCAGACAGTTTACCTTCCTGTTTCCATGATGGAAACACTCGCAGTGGGTTACAGAAAGCTGGATAGCTTTACTTAATGCTAACATGTTCCGAGAGGCACTTGTTTGTCTATGACTACTGTAGAACTGACGGAGAAAGCGTATACGTTGAAAATATCAGTGCGAACATTCTTCTTCTTCTTCTTCTTCTTCTTCTTCTTCTTCTTCTGCTTCTGCTTTTTCTTCGGCTTCTTCTTCTGCTTTTTCTTCTGCTACTGCTTTTTCTTCTGCTTCTTCTGCTGCTTCTGCTTCTTCTTTTACTTCTTCTTTTACTTCTTATTCTGCTTCTGCGTTTCCTTCTCCTTCTTCTTCTTCTTCTTCTTCTTCTTCTGCTTCTTCATTCTCGACTCCCCATATCGCCCTTTTAGCACTCAGAAAGAAAGGTCCTTCGAACACTGCCGTGACATCAATATCACAAGAAGTAGTGGTGGTCACTGGGTCGCCGTTTAAAGTGACAAGTCGAGGAAAGTTTGACCAGATACTCGACGCTGAAAAAAAAAACCATCAAAATCGAGGACAAAGACAAAGGTAAAGTTGTCCAGTAAAGTTCTCCTTGTGCACGTCATGAACGTATATGGTGGAGTGGAAGTATAGCTGTAAGCACTCTTCATCACGGCACTAGATAGATGTCAGTGGTCAGATTCAAGCCTCGGCCGCATTACCCCCAGGCCGACCGGTTGAATACAACCTATAAAAACTGATGGAGCCGCACCTTGTGTTGTGTCCCATATAGGGCCCTGTTGTTATTCAGTATTAGGAACTATTTTTTTTTTATTAAGGGATAATCCTTGTTTTTCGCATTTTTATGTCTTAAAAGTTATTCTGACTATAACAATATAGGTGTGTGTTCAGCGACAAATGTCAGTAACAAATCAACTCCGTGGAGTCGTTAGCTAATCAAGAAATTCCGCCAATTTTGTGGAACCCGAAGATTCATTTCTTCGTTTATAAGAGCACGCCAACTGTCCCTGTCCTGAGCCAGATCAATGCAATCCACGCCACCGATCCTATTTCTTGAATAGCTATTTTAACATTGTCCTCCCATGTACGCTTATGTCTTCCAAATGGTGTCTTTCCCTCAGATTTCCCCTCCAAAATCTCATATGCACCTCTCCTCTCATCCATATTGTACGTGCCAGATGCCCCGGCTGCCTCAATAAACATGGGATAATTTTGCAAGCAATGCAGTTTGTTATATTTATTTGCATTCACTAAAACTATCCAATATTAGGGTATTTTACTGTATAGTAGTTCCAGTTTGCATGTCTTGTTAATTATAAGTAGTGCTAATTGTAATATTGGTAAAATAGTTACTATGGGAGAACTTTGGCAGTGGCGCTGTTGACGTGATAACCACGCGACTGATGTTGATATTTAATTATTTCAAGGACGCTGAATCAAGACAAATATAAATTGGGTTCACGATGAAATTGGTAGAAGGAGAAATTCTGGATATGCGGCTTGTTGTTATGATCATGGTTCGAAAATTATCATCTCGTTTACAAACCTAATCGTGTAGACAGACGGGCGTAACGTCTTCATTGTGTGACAAACTCGTGTAAAGAACGCATAATAGTAATTTTTAGAACGGCTAGAAAGATATTTTTGTTAACCTTTTAAAGCCTAACAGTAACTTTATATAACACCAGGTTTTACATTAAAAAATTCTACGTGGTGCCCACATTGCGTTTATGTGTTTTGTACGGATCTCAGAACAAACAGCAACTTTTGCCTTATAAAACATTAAGAGACTGGTTTTTATAACCGAAGTGGAGAGTGTTTACAGCGCGGTACGCGTGGAGTCCTATATAAAACAGATACGCTTCGTCTTTATAGGGTTAATATAATGCAATCTCACAACAGCAAGTTCGATCCAGGTTACAAAACTGTGCTTTATATTTTTGATGTGTACAGTACTAACCCTCACGCATAGCGTGTTTTAGTGGGTATGCTATGGTGCCCTTCCGTTCGACGAGAGATGTTCCAGTAATTGCCAATTTGCTGACGACACGCTTTTCCGCGATCTCGTGTCATCTCGCCGGAGGATAAACACCTTTTAACACTTTAAAGACGAAAATAAATCTGAAATATGTTTGAAAATTCAGTTCATACCGCACAGTAAACACTCCGCCACGGTTGTAAAGACCAAAGAATTAACGATCTGTAGGGAAGTAATCGCTGTTTGTTCTGAGATCCGTACAAAACGCACAGTGTGGGCAGAACGTAGTATTTTTTAATCTGAAACCTGATGGCACTTATTAACCACTGTACTTGAAAGGGTTAAGCGTTTTGCGACAATTTAAATTTTGAGGGACACCTTTTTGATGTCAAGGACTTTTTTTTTTACGGCCAGATGTAGCAAGCTCCGAAACTACGCTATGTTAATCGTTCCGATATGGTAGGCAATTTCGGTAACGTCTCACAGCCGTTTTGACAGTCCTGTGAATATTTAATTTTTGTCACGATGACGTAGGTGTTTTTAGTGTTCATTCTAATAATCTATGCCCAATTTCGGAAGGCTTGTTCTAGGAGATACAGGTTCTGCTGCCTGCCTTTTACACAGAAGGTTCAAACTTTTTTGTTTAGAATTTACTGCTTAAGGTATCACCAAGGCTAATGGTTATTCATACATGTATATTTATGAAGTACGAGCGTATTATCGCTTTCAAAACGGCATTTTTAACACTAACTTCTACTGACAGAAGCCACTAGCAAACAAGCGAAACCGCTTAGATAAAGTTTTCATCCCCCTGTTGTATATCGCATAAAACCTGTTCTGTTGTTTGTCTTCCTGTATTGACAGTGTATGTATACGTCCTGTAGGATTTTTTTTGACGTAGAAGGGTTGTTAGGCACAACCTAACTCCAAAGCTGAAGGGCTAGCCCTTGTCGAATATCCATTACTGCTTATTGAATACATGGAGTCGCCTTCCATTTCTCCAGTCTACGAATTTGAGACGGTCTCTGCCTTGACAACGATGCACCCACGTATTTTTCCTGTCGACATTATGAAGGCGTATAGAAGGAGAAGAGGTATAGCTCCGCTGATTCTTATCTAGAGCACTAGATGGAGGCGAGTGGTTAACTTCACGCCCCGGCTGCTGTGCTTCTGGGAAAGAACTCGGTACATAGTGAATGAGGAGGCTGTGTGGGCCGCAGAGTGAGTGTGGATGTTTTGGAGACGAAAACAGCTGTTGCTCCTGTCGGGATTCGACCCCCTTAATCGTCCGGCCGGTAACCTAGTACCCGTACCATAATACGCGAAGCCTGGGTGCAGAAGGGCGAGAAATGAACGAAATTTAATATGTGGGTGTGGTTTAGATGTATTTAATTGTAGGTTCTGGTAGCAGGCTTTTGTGAACACGGTAATGAATCTTTTGCTTTCCTTAAAAGGCCGGAAATGCCTTACCAACGGGAGGATTGTCAGCTTTCCAAAGGAATCTGCTTAGTTAAGTTAGTTAGTTGTCATTTTTCGACCATCGTAATGTTTGTAACACGCTCCTGTAGAAACAGAGGATGCAGCCATTTTATCTGATTCCGCAGATAATTTTGGCAATTTTCCATCTTCACTCCAGTGGAGCTGGCTGTTATGACGAGCGTCAGAAGCGAAGCACGCAATTGCCGGGCTGCCTGGCTACTAATCCGCTGTTGTCCGTCGCAGTCTGCCAGAAACCAAGAAGGGAGTCGGGAGTTCACAGAATCCGCTCTGACGTCACGTAGGCCAACTTCCTTACATGGCCAGAACGTAGAGCTTGCTTGTCAGCAGTGTTGCCACAGTTACCACAATCTTGACGATTTTAAATCTGCTTGTCTGATCAGTGAGATGTGTGTGGGGAAGATGGCATCTGCAAGGACTTCTAATTGATTAGTAGCATACGATATTATGGGTCTTTGGGGATGACGTCGTGTAGATTGGTGTGGAGTACCAACTGGACCACCCTGCAGTTACAGGCAACATGTCATACATTTTAACATTATCTTGCCGTATATGCCGAGTTTTGTCTGATTCTGTCTGATTTTGTATTATTTAATGATACTGTTTAAACTTCCGAGGTTATAAGGTAACGGCATCGAAGGAGACTGCATGATAGTGGTTAGGTAGGGTGTATTTCAAGGCATTCGTGTGCAGCGACAGACAAATTATGCTAAACATAAGCATACCCAGTCATCCAGTCGAAATTCGTATGGGGTGTCTGTGGCCGTGATACTAATTTGTATTCTTAATATATTATGAAACTAAAACATGTTAGATGTAAACCCAATACATATTTATGCAAATGTGGGATTTGTGGTGGACAAAGTGGCACTGGGCAGGTTTATGTCCCAGTACTTCTATTTTCCCGTATCACTGCCATATCAGCGTTTCATAATCATTCGTCTGTCCACCATCGACGTTGTATAATCGCGTAAGTCCCAGTGTCGTTAAACAAGACACTTAAAAATAAATATTTGTGAGTATTATAATACTAGTAACATGTAAGGCTCTTTCTGCATGTCAGCCAGTTTGCGAGTATTAATATTTGTCGAACAAATTGAAGTCTAAAGTGGATGTACCTTATATACAGCTCGGCGCAGGAACACTTGGCTGTAAGAGGCAGCACATTAACCCTTTAAAGACGAAGTATATCTGTTTTATATAAGGACTCAGTGCGTACCGCGCTGTAAACACTCTCCACTTCGGTTATAAAAACCAGTCTCTTAATGTCTTATAAGGCAAAAGTTGTTGTTTGTTCTGAGATCCGTACAAAACACATAAACGCAATGTGGCACCACGTAGAATTTTTTAATGTTAAACCTGGTGGTATGTAAAGTTACCGCTAGGCTTTAAAAGGTTAAACATCGAATGTTAAATGACTTTTACACCAATATGCATATTCATTCGTACCTCACAGACAATGTTCCCTCGAAGTTGCGTGGGTGCGCCGCCGTGCAGTAACTGAATTTTACTTATTATGCATATTACAAATAAATTTTTAAAGTACCGCGCAGGCGTCAGGCCGTGTAAAAATTTTCTGCTGAGAGCAGTAGCAGGTCCTCGTAGCTGTAAAAAAATTAGAGGGAACTTTGCTCACAGAGAATACACCTTGCTTTCATTATAAAGATCAGTTGTTGAATGCTGTGTAGGGAAACAATCGTTGTTTGTTGTGAGAATTACACGGAATACATGAATATACTGTGTGGTCAAAATGCTGAGTTTTTATTGTTAAGCCTGGCGGTAGATATAGTAACCATTAGGCGTTAAATGGTTAACCAAGATTTTGTGTATACGAAAGTTAGTTTAAAACTGCTTATTATACAGTATCCTAATATTTTGTTTGAAATAGTGCTACATAACGACATTGTGAGGCTGAAATTTCAAATCACTCCAACTCCATTAGGAAGGAACGAACAGTGGCGTTGCTTGGGGGGGGGGGGGGGTTCGGCCTCCTCAGGCAGCAGAGCCCAAGGGGCAGCAAAATAAATGTTTTAAATTAAAATAAATTCTGCGCCTAACACATGTTAAAATATTGAGCCAAATAAAAGAAAATTCACTAAATAATTGTGATGTTTAAAGTCCGTAATTTCTGTTACGGACGGCCATTATAATTACTCGCCCCGGGCGCCGAAAAACCTAGCTACGTCACTGGGAACGAGAAACTTTGGTCCATATTTATCGTGCTGTTTAGGCAACGAACAGTGCGTTGTGGCCTTGTTTTTCTTTGCCTTTCTGCTCTAAAGTCATGCCTATCGTATAGGCCGTTGCCCAGGTTACGAATTCAGTATGACATGTGGAGCATTTCAGGGCAACATAGTTTCAGTGTCAGCTGTTCTTTTGTCCGGTTATCGCGAACTGCACGCTAGAAAATATTCCCTTGTTTCCTGTGGCAATCAGCAAACTAATGCGTGATAGTTCAGGAAGTTATTAAAGAACCGGGCACGTGTTGAATTTTTATGGTTTTCAGGTACGCAGTAGGCTATCGTGGTCAATTATAGCTGTTAATTCTGTGTCACCCGATGGAATGGATAACCTCGCCGATGAAACTGGTTTGGGTTGCCGGTAATATCGACCCAACTAGTGTTTAAGTATCGGAAAGCAAAGAAACTAGTACTGAAAGAAGTCAGCATCTGTTTATTGTGTTATGACCGCAGCAAATCTTTTGTCAGTGTATAGTTACGTCTTTAGCCCTTGTTAGGTCAATGCGCATAAATAGCGAAAAGTGCCAGCTAGCTTCATGTCTGACCGTACGTCTGTCCGTCCATCGGTCTATCCGCATGCATGAACGGGGCTTCCACGGGACGGTTTTTTTTTGCGGAGTTTGGTATTTGGGACTTTTACAAAAATTTGTCGAGAAAATCCAAATTTGGTTAAAATGAGATAAAAAAGTCGGGCACTTTACGTGAAAATCTAAGTACGTTTTATTGTTTCCTGTGACATAAATTTACCATAGAAGCATTGTTGTGTAGTACTCAAAATTTTTATATTGTTGACGGTGGTATGTAACTTCATAACACACAGGATGCATTGTTGTTTTTTCATTGCAACAATGGTTACGCAAACGTGTCACAATGTTCGTGACACGTACATTGCCCATCTTGTTTTTTTTAATGTATTTCTGCAGTGCGACTAGGGTGAGAACGTAGCGTATTTTCCAAGACGTGTATGATTCTCGACAGATTTTCGTAGAAGTCCCCCAGTGTCAAATTTTCACGCAAATCCTTACATTGGGATCAGTGCTGATACATGAGGACAGACGGACGGGCAAACTTGACGAGGCTAATAGGCGCTTCTCGCTACTAACGTGGACGCTCTTGGTAGTGAATGAAAATATGAACGATAATCATCCTTACCGAAACACGCTTCGAAATTCATAAAAATGTGCTGTTTTTGCTTGCTTTCCACGCCGTTTGCCGCTTAGACAAGACGCTGACCTTGTTAGACTTAGACAGTAGTTGCGCAACCCTCCTGTGGCTACGGTACAGTATGTAGACTGCTATCAGTAGGAGAGAGGGTGAGCCGTGTGTGGTACAAGTACCTTGTACTTCACACCTCTAATGTCGGAAAATACGCATAAGCTGGGAAGTATGTCCTGTCCGATGCATTGGCGGTTTTGAAGGCGTCTGTTAATGTGTGATTTAAAGTATTTTGAAAAATGAATAACACAAGCTACCTTCGACCCTAAAAGCGTTATTTGTTTGTGTGTGTGTGTGTTAGTGTGTGTGTGTGTGTGTGTGTGTTACTGTGTGTGTGTGTTAGTGTGTGTGTGTTAGTGTGTGTGTTAATGTGTGTGTGTTACTGTGTGTGTGTGTTAGTGTGTGTGTGTTAGTGTGTGTGTTAATGTGTGTGTGTTAGTGTGTGTGTGTTAGTGTGTATGTGTGTTAGTGTGTGTGTTATGTGTGTGTGTTAGTGTGTGTTAATGTGTGTGTGTGTGAGCGTGAGCAAGCGTGATGGCTGTGACGCACGTACGTGTTTATATGTGAATGTCTGGTGGTGTGACTTCTAGGAGACCGCCATTATAAACATGTTCATTTAATAACTAACGCGTAGAAAACGAGTAGGGAATAAAAAGGAAACCGCCTGTTTGCAGTTTGATATTATTATCGGAAACATCCAGGTCGACTGTGGCGCCCGCTGACCTTCCTATTCAGTAGATATCACTGTTCTTTGTCCGGAGTAAAGCGGTCGGCGCGTGAAGCTGATCACTCACCTCCATGAAGCTGTGGTTGTTAATGATGGGTGGAGCTATACCTTTGCTTTCCCGCCCTGTGTCTTTTTGGCCCTCACAGTGACAACTATATCTTTACCTTTTACGGTTGATAAAGGTGTTGTAAATGGCTGATCCTATTGGCATAATTTTATTTTAATTTTGAAAATCTCTTGACACTGTCAAATACAGCTGTGGAAACAAAAATATTTTATGTAGGTGTTTAATACAAGAAGATTTCTGCATTCGGTCTTCTTAATTGCTTAACTAATAATTTGTTCTTTTAAAACTGTGTCTGAAGGAGACTAAGCAGCGTTAGAAACAAGCACTTACTGAAATCAAATGCATTCAAATTTATGTAAATGTACTGCTTTTGGTCTCCCATGAACAGGTTCTATCGCGGTTGCAACTAGTGGTCTACGGCAGGAGTGCACAAACCCCGGGTGTCATGTCGCCCGGGCCTCTAAATCTTCTACCATGGCACTTAAATATTTCTGGGTCCCCAGTGCGGAGTTTGCTTCATGCCACCAATTTGACTCCCAAAATTTTGAGATGGCTTTTATATTTTTTGGAAAAATTTGTGTTCGCCTTGTATGCGTGTAAGTCGCTGATATTCTTTGATATATTTCTTGGACTTGTCCCCCGTAAAGTCTGTTATTCATATTCCCATGCGTTATCCGTAGCCCATGTGTGTTAAAATTCAAAACCTCTAAAGTGTAAGATCTGTGGGTCACACCGTGTTTCGGATACCCCGTTCTGCTAAGTTCCTTCTGCCGTCATCCGTTCATTCATCTCAGGTGGATCTCTTTCACTGCAGGTTACAATAAAATGAAAGTTTATTTTGAATAGTCCAGGAAACATCTGGCGTATGTTATCTAACCCATGCAGTAGATAGTTTGTTGATAAATAGACCAAAGAAAACATTGTAGATGTCTAAATGGTAATGTATTTTTCTAGGCTGTGCCATGCTTTCGGCAGTTAGTAGCTTGGCTTCACTGTGGAGGGCCAGGTTTAATCCCAGGGCAGTCGTTGTGGTATTTGTGATGGACAGAGTGGCACTGGGACGGGTTTTTCTCCTAGTACTTCGGTCTCCTTCGGTCAGTATTGTTCTACAGATGCTCCATGCTCGTTATTTCATCTATCACCAGCGCTTTATACAGTCGGACTCGGTTATAACGTCATAAAAGGGACTGAATATTTTGTGTCGTTATAAACGATTGTTGTTATAACCGAGGAGTATAATGTTATGGTTAACAGTGACGAATTAATTGGTACCACAGAATATCTGACGCTATAGGCGGGGTGTCGTATAAAACGATGTCGTTATAACCGGGTTCGACTGTAATTACAGCAGTTGACAGCGTCATTAAATAACACATTTAAAATACTGCAAAGTGATGTATTTAGTACGTAACATTAACCTTTCAAAGCCTAGCGGTAGCCTTACGTACCACCCGGTTTAACAGTCAACAATTCTCCATGGCGCTCGCATTGTGTTTATGTGTTTTGTACGGATCTCAGAACAAACAGCAACTTTTGCCTTATAAAACATTAAGAGATTGGTTTTTATAACCGAAGTGGAGAGTGTTTACAGCGCGGTACGCACTGAGTCCTTATATAAAACAGATACGCTTCGTCTTTAAAGGGTTAATAAAATGTTGCGAGTCTGATGTGAGAAACTGGACCTGTTCCGTTCGACGTCCATGTCACATTGCAGAGCAACGCGTTGGGAATGGAAACAGGGGCAGTGGGTTAGTTGCTGGTAATTAAGGCGATGCGAACTTACTGCAACGCAGTGTGTACACTCTGGCTGCCATTACGATACGCCAGATGCTCTTGCTTGCTTGACAGCTCTTTTGCTTTGGACTGTTTAAAGACGGACAGCTAGTTTTCACGTTACTGCTAACGGTTTATACGTATCTCGATGTTTGAGATCATTCTACACTTTGTTTGATGTCAGGATTGAACAGAATTTCGTTGCTTTTGTTTCTACGTTTTTTGTTGTGAATTTAATGACGTTTTTTCTGTCGAGAGTCAGGAAAGGCCGCGTTGAATGGCTTAGATAAGTTACATGCTTTTACTGATATCGCTGATGATAAAGGTGAATAGAATAGAAATAAATAGGTTTAGATCAGGGGTGCACAAATCCCTGGTGCCAGATGGCCGTGGCGACTAAACTTTGTGGGTCCTCAGGTTGGAACTTGTTACAAGTCCGCTTCTGGCGCCTAGAATTTTGAGATGGTTTCTAGGTTGTGGACCCCTGGTTTAGAAGTAAGTATAGATGGAACTAATTATATGATAATATCACGAAACTAAGTCATAACACAGGGGTGGCCATCTGGACGAACTTCTAGATCCACATTTAGGAGGAAACTTACAAAGAACCATGTCTTTACTGCTTCTCACATCAGCGTTCGGTAGCAACACTGCTCACTGCGTTAGAGAACGCAGCCATCGCGTTTTGTTAGCGACGCAAGTAGCTACTGCTTGTTGGGGAATTCACCAATCCGTGAATATAATAAAATAGATTGTCCTTATTCTATGCCTTATTTTTCTTCTGTTCTTCCGTATACGGTAGATTGGTTTCAGTTAATTATGAGTCATTCATTTAAAACTCCGTTCTCGATCAGCCTTTTGAACATGTAAACTGCCTGAATGTTATTTTTACATTAACCCTTTAAAGACGAAACGTATCTGTTTTATATAAGGACTCAGTGCGTACCGCGCTGTAAACACTCTCCACTTCGGTTATAAAAACCAGTCTCTTAATGTTTTATAAGGCAAAAGTTGCTGTTTGTTCTGAGATCCGTACAAAACACATAAACGCAATGTGGGCACCACGTAGAATTTTTTAATGCTAAACCTGGTGGTACGTAAAGTTACCGCTAGGCTTTAAAAGGTTAAACTTGGTCGAGTCACACCGTGCGTCTGCAGGCTGTACACGACTCGCTAGCCGCGTTGTGGGGCCACTGTCGTAGTACAATTACTGCTTATAAATAACCCAATTTTGTTTCTTTCAAAGTATCTGTGAACAACACATCCTGGTAGGAATCAGGATCAACAAAAGTTTGTCACTATTCGTTACAAAAACTGATCCGCCGGTCTCCTTTATAACTTTTGTCCGTAACGGGTCGTTTTATCTTCATTTCCCACGTGTCCCCCGGAGAGTTTGCGACGGAAGTACGAATAAGATGATTTTTCATTTTTGCCAAACCTGCCCTGAGTCCAGTTCCACTTGTTGGGTACACGAAACGAGATCACCGTCACTGTGCTGAGCCACGGCAGTAAATGATGAAACTTGGGCCAATGGAAATACAGTCGAACCCGGTTATAACGACGTCGTTTTATGCGACACCTCGTCTATAACGTCAGATATTCTGTGGAACCAATTAATTCCTCACTGTAAACCATAGCATTTTACTCCTCGGTTATAACGACACAATATATTCAGCCCCTTTGATGACGTTATAACCGAGTTCAGCTGTATATATTCATAAAATTGTTTTGCAGGTTTATTCTTTCAGCGCGTTTCACGTGCATTTTCCTAAATTTCCCTGTGTTCAACAGTATTGTATATTTGTAACGAATAAGCAGTTTCTTTTGGAGCATATTTTAAGAAAAACATCAGATGAGGACAGTTGTCTGCACTACTAATATACAAACGTCGCCGCTGGCAAGATTAACCTGATGTACTAGATTGAATGCTAAAAATTAACCTTTCAAAACCTAGTGGTAACTTTACGTACCACCAGGTTTAACATTAAAAAATTCTACGTGGTGCCCACATTGCGTTTATGTGTCTTGTACGGATCTCAGAACAAACAGCAACTTTTGCCTTATAAAACATTAAGAGACTGGTTTTTATAACCGAAGTGGAGAGTGTTTACAGCGCGGTACGCACTGAGTCCTTATATAAAACAGACACACTCCGTCTTTAAAGGATTAATATAACACAGTATGAGATACGTGGTTCAATGTAATAATGATTAGGTCACAACAAGGAAGAGAGATGGTTGGAGGCAGAATATCGGGGAGGCCATGGCCCGAAAATAGGCCAAAGCGCCATATAAAACAATTCAGTTCTTCATTACTAATGCGCTGGCGCAACAGACATAACTCCAGTTGCAGAGGCAGCGAAGGAACATAAGAGAAATACATATGTAACAACAAACGAAAAGAGATAATAAGACAGGCAATATACGTATAACCTAACATTGAAGCGCGTTCCCGTAACCATTATTGCCGCGGAAAAGCAGTAAGTGTTACATTTGCTGAATGTGCGTCTGTAGCCGTTGATATCGAGCAGGCAAAGCGGGTGTGCCTTATTGTACTGTCATCTGTGGCCTGTCTGGTTGTACCATATTTTTCCACATTATCTCATAAACGGTATGATTTTTTGAAAAAATATCGAGCATAAAGTGTGTGTTTTGATTTTCCCTACAACTTTTGTCTGAAACGTTTCTCATTTTACGAAAAATTGAAGGAGATGCTATCATAAATGCACGTAGGTTTTCATGTAGAGTACCCGTTATTCTTGTCTGATTTTAATTAAACTTGAATTTTCTTGGCAGATTTTCGAAAAAAATACTCAAATATGAAATTATATGAAAATCCTTTCAGCGGAAGCCGAGTTGTTCCATGCGGACGGACAGACAGACATTCATGATGAAGCTAATAGTCGCTTTTAGCAGTTTTGCGAACGCCTCTAAAATAATTGATAGAGTAAGATTTTTAATAGAGGTCATCGTTCGTGAATTATTGATAGTTCAGTTCCATTCAGTTCAGTTTATTGTCATGCAGCATGGCAGCGCAAGGCCATTTTGTAAATTAACACTCGAGTGCAACAACATATATTTAGTTGATGAAGATGATGATGAGGGTGGTAGTGGTGGTGGTGGTGGTGGTGGTGGTGATGGTGGTGGTGATGGTGGTGGTAGTGATAGTGGTGGTGATGGTGGTGGTGGTGGTGATGGTAGTGGTGGTGGTGGTAGTGGTGGTG
>BLKM01000431.1:625662-830869 GCA_013340265.1 Coptotermes formosanus | reverse complement strand
GTGGTGGTGGTGGTGATGGTGATGGTGGGGGTGGTGGTGATGGTGATGGTAGTGGTGGTGGTGGTAGTGATAGTGGTGGTGGTGGTGGTGGTGGTGGTGGTAGTGATAGTGGTGGTGGTGATAGTGGTGGTGGTGGTGATGGTAGTGGTGGTGGTGGTGGTGATGGTGGTAGTGATAGTGGTGATGGTGGTGGTGGTGATGGTGATGGTGATGGTGGTAGTGGTGGTGGTGGTGGTGGTGGTGGTGGTGGTGGTGGTGATGGTGGTAGTGGTGGTGGTGGTGGTGATGGTGGTGGTGGTTATGGTGGTGGTGGTGGTGGTGGTGGTGGTGATTGAAGAAGTAGTGTCATCTTGATTATTTCGTAACATATAATACTGGTTCATATGTTTTTGCTTCGTAATCAGTGACCAGTTTGTATTATTGCCGTTAGATTCTTGTATTTCTAATTAAGATTCTTGATAGTAAAATGTGGCCATCACTTGCACAATGAATGAGCAGCAGGGTCATCAATCTGGTGGTTATGCGGCACTGTATGCTTCCGGTCAAGAATTCGAACAATAGCCACAGCAGAGGCACGTCACTTATTGTTGGAATTCAATGCTGGGAAACCTTCTTTTGTAGGAGATAGTTGCGTCAAATCTGAGTCACATTGTGCACTGAGGGTCGACGCATACCTACATTTGAATCTTCTCTACTTTTCATTCACGTCTGTCACTTTAAAGGTAGAACCCAAACATATTTTTTGGGGTCAAAGTACCGAGGAGAGTATTTGGACAAAAGGGGGATGAAAGAAAGAGGACGAGGCGCTTCATGGTGTCTGTTGTTCAACTATTATAATTTGGGGTTATTAGACAAAAGTGGGTTAGCACAGTAGCACAGTGGGGAAAGAAGAAAATACGGATTTTTTTAAAAACTTCAAACGAAGAAGCTAATTTGAAGACATCGGCAGAGGTATGAAGACACGATTAACCTTTAAAGAAGAAGCGTATCTGTTTTATATAAGGACTCAGTGCGTACCGCGCTGTAAACACTCTCCACTTCGGTTATAAAAACCAGTCTCTTAATGTTTTATAAAGCAAAAGTTGCTGTTTGTTCTGAGATCCGTACAAAACACATAAACGCAATGTGGGCACCACGTATAATTTTTTTAATGTTACACCTGGTTGTATGTAAAGTTACTGCTAGGCTTTAAAAGGTTTAAATGGATTTTAGGGAAATGTGTAGCTAGGGTGTAACGTATACGTAGCATATTCAGGATATGATTTAATAATGGTGGGCCTTTGTGGTCATGGTTTTCAGGATTTCTTAAAAGCAGGGAATTTCTTGACTAGTTGATTGTCAGTTGGTAAAGGAATGCACTGTGTTAGGTGATTAATTTGCTTAACCTACAAATTAACTACCTGAAACTTGATTTTGATTATGTGCTGGATGGAACTGGCTCTCGATTGTGTCGTAACTCGTAAAACTGGTTTCTGGTAATAGGTGTTGACCCTTGGGGTTTTGCGTGTAGAAAGGTGGCGTAGATAGTAAGGTGGGTATAGGAAGAAAGAAAACATGGTCATTGTTCCAAATTGGAAGGTTGGTAGCAGGTAGAAGGAAGGGAAGTTCTCAACTTGATGTTGCGTATTAAGGAAAGAACATGAACTAACTAACTAACTAACTAAATAACCAACCAACTAACTAACTAACTAACTAACTGACTAACTAGCTAACTAACTAACTCCATGGAGCAGAGGCCTTCTTGAGAAGCTAACAGTTTCTCAGCTAGTCAAGAAATTCCCCGCATTTTATGGAACCCGAACGTTCATTACCGCATTCACAAGAGCCCGCCACCTGTCCCTATCCTGAGCCAGCTCGATCCAGTCCATCCTCCATCCCACGTCTTGAAGATCCATTTTAATATTATCCTCCCATCTACGCCTGGGTCTCCCAAGTGGTCGCCTTCCCTCGGGTCTCCCCACCAAAATCCTGTATTTACCCCTCGTTTCACCCCATACATGCTACATGACCCGCCCATCTCATCTCGATTTGATTACCCGAATAATATTTGGTGGTGAGTACAGGTCGTGAAGTAAGGAAAGAACATAAGCTGGCATGTTCGAGAATAGGACACTGACAAGAAGCTGCTCAGAAGTGCGTAGTGAGGAGCTTCGTGGTTAGTACGGGTCACCAGATGTCAGTAGAGCAATAAAATCAAGGAAGATGAGTTTGGTAGACATTTGGCTTGTATAAGGGTGAAGAGAAATATATAAAGGGTTTTGTTGGTTGCACCTGAAGGAAATAGATCACTTGTAAAACCTAGGCGTAGGTGGGAGGATAATACTAAAGTGGATCTTGAACAGAATGAGGGTGTGTGGGCTAGATTCGTCTGCCGTATAAAACCGACAAGTGAGAGGCTGTTGTGAAGACGGTTATAAACCTTCGCTTTCCATAAAATTGAGGGCGGGGGGGGGGCGTATTTTTTACTAGTTTTGGAACTTCTTCTTCTTCTTTTTCTTCTTCTTCTTCTTCTTCTTCTTCTTCTTCTTCTGTGGCGTTTCGGCCCCTTTTCCGCCCCTAGCCTCCCTTTTGCTGGGATGTCGAGACAGTTGAGTTTTCACGTGTTGAGGATAAGCTAGCTTCTCAAAAGGGCTCTGCCCCATGGAGTTGCTAGTTTAGTTTAGTTTAGTTTAGTTTGGTTTGGTTTGGTTTGGTTTAGTTAGTGAGGGGATCTGTTCACTCTTCCATACTGGTTGGCAATTCGGTAGGTATTTAGGTAGTAGGTAGGCTGGTTGGTTGTAAAAATAAGTAGAATTAGTCTCTTTGTAATTATTTGCTATGTTAGGACTTCTTTTTTTTTTTTAATTCTGAGGTCGCATAAACACAGAGGAAAATCGAAGATTGCAGCTCTGGGATGTGATGCCTTGTGTTTTGGTTGCTAGGGCCTTAGTGACCGCCAGGAGAACCAGAAATGTCACAGAGAGGAAAGTCATTTGTGGCAGGAAAATAAGAATTTGGGTTTCTATAGACGCAGTGTACTTGCAGTTGGGTTGCTATACCGAACTGGGAGTAAAGACTGCCGTTTTTTGGGATGTGACGCAGTGTAGTCTGGTAGATGCGTATCAGAATTTTGGAGGATCCTGTAGCATCTTTCATCAAGGTAGCATGATGGAGGCTGTGCTATTGTGTGACATGTCGGTACACTTATGCCAGACTGTACGGTGTCACGTCACAAACGACAATATGTTGCCTTCATTATCAGGGTCAATGATGGAGCGGTGAGGTACTCTGAAACGGTGGTTCTGACTTTCTATTATAATTATAGCTGTGTACTGTTATGGCTTATTGTTCTGGTTGCGGTTCAAATCTTTGCTGCTTTGTAATCGGGAGCACCAAGGTTCGATTCTCAGTATGGAGGTCGGCCGTCATGGTAGGATAGTCGTAGGTTTTCTAATCCCTCCAGGCTAATGGTGGAGTAACAGCTTAAAATATTCTACGGCGTCTTCTTCCACTCATGCCAAATTCATCATTTAGGTCATCCAAATACAGTTTGAGTAACCTATGCAGTCGACAAAGTGTCGCTAACCATTTAAACACTAAAATGAACGTAAATTTTATGTAAAGATTCAGTCCCCATCCCTCAAAAATACACCACGTTGTCATTATAAGCACTGGTCGGTTAATGCTGCATAGAAAAGTAAACGCAGTCTGTGGGCAAAGTGCGGAATATTCTAAGCCTTCAGGCGTCGGGTTGTGATTCAAACTACTGCCCAGGACGGATGGGGTTTTAGCTTACAGTACCCTTAAATGGAGGAGAGCACAAATCCTGAGCACCAGGTCGCCCGGGCGACTAAGCTTTGTACGGTGGCAACTAATGTTTGTAGATTCTCAAAATGGAACTTTGTCACCCTTCTGGCACCTAGAATATTGAGGTGACTCCTAGATTTTTGGAAAATGTGAGCATCCTTGGTTAAATGCATTCATGACCGTCCGCTGCACCAAGACTGGCAGCGTGTGAAGAGTTAAATGTCCGTACATTGCACCGAGACTGACATTGAAGGTTTAGTGTTAAACGTTTTGAGGTACACGTACTAACAACTGAACATATAAGGTTTAACTCTTTGATGTGGAGATACAAAGTATTAGTCAGTTGTCTGAAATCCAAATTTCGTCCCGGGATTCTGTATTGTATGATTCAAGTTTTTCCGTTCTGTACCGGTGAACTCTACTCTATGACAAGCTGGTGTGTGTGTGTGTGTGCTAGAATTGAAACCGGAACATGCAGGATTACTATGCTTGATTTACTTAGTAGTTGGCAAAGCTAGTTTAGCAACTTAAATAAATCCCCCTCCTTCCCACCTTCTCTCCCAACACACGTTTGTCGCCCTCGCGGCCACCGCAGGGCGTTGCCCCCTCGCAGTGTTAGCTATTGTGTATTGCTCGTTGTGCTTGGATACCTGTATGCCATGAGCTTTGACTTTTACCACATTCTGGTTATATAAATTGTATAACGATATGTTGTGATTTATGGTGTTTATAATCGGGGGGGGCGGTATTTTCAGCGGATCTTCTACCCATCCCAAAGTCCTGAACCAGTGATAAGTAATCCGTGGGTCACATGTTGCCTGCGGGTCACATGTTGCCTGCAAACTATCGCAGCTGCTGCCTGTTGAGCGAATTCCGGAAACGACAAACCAAAAATATTTTTTCAGTCGATCAGTAAGTCAAGAAATTACACACCCCTTGGTGAAATACAACTTTATTCTTTCTCGCGCGATTTTTTAGCGTATACGACCATAATCGGGGGGGGGGGGGAGGCCTTTATTAAATATTGACAGGAAGTATCCAAGTTTACATAAATGTAATGTAGCTAGGGAAAAGGTTCTGTATACCAGAGGTGACAAAATCGTGGCCCGTGCACGTCACTGGTGCGGTTCGCTCAAGTTGCTTGTAAAATTAATATTCATATAATTTATATAAACGCGAGGCTGTACGTGAACATTTACTGCTATTTAGAAAACGTGTGTTTCATAACACTACCACGTGTCATTTTCCTATGTATATCCACTTCTTGACGTATAGTAGCGCTCATTGTCACCTACCTGCCGGTTTAGCACCTTTCGTCACTCATCCTAGAACATTATATTGCAGTTTTGCCGCTCGTGTTTCTGCCGCGGTAAGAGTTATTGCTGGTAAAAAGAGGTTACGTCTTCTACAGTATCAAAATCTGGCAGCACGGAGAGGAGCCGGGGCAGCATAGTCGCTTTCGTGGTAGGCTTTGCACCGGAGATTCCCAACAGGGGCAAAACGCTTTTGCTCCGATACGTACAGACCGGTTGTGGGGCCCACAGAATCCTCTGTCCAGTGAATACAAGGGGATCATTCTCCGGCAGTAAAGATGCCGAGGTTTGAAACTGACCACTCGTCTGTATCTAATGCAGAGGATAAGAATGAGTGGAGCCCTATATCCACTTCCACGACATGTTATCTTGATGTGCACAGGGACGACGTATCTTCTGCGTTGCTACCTGTTGTGCGTGCATAGTCTGGGCCGCCATCTCTGATCTTCAATGACGTTGTCGTGCGTGACGTACGTACGTGGCCCCCCCCCCCCCAGTCCCTATAGTGTGACGTCATAAGTGCCACCGCAGCGCTGCTCGGGACTGCTGTTGTAAGGTCCGTGCACGGATCTGTTCCCGTATTCCCAGATTTCCGGTTACCTCCTGTGTCATATACTTCACACCGCAGGTCGGGTCCTCGAAGTGGAGTCCATGCCTCCTCGAGACTTAACAGTCCGACTTCAGGCTTTTATCCAGCGCAGTCTAAACGCTGTGAAGGCCATCTTGTGTTTTGCGCGTGGGACGAGGGGTTAGGCTACGTTCGGAACCATGTTGAATTGTTCAGTACACAAAATTCTGCAGTCGTGCAGTTAAAATGTGTCGGGATTATTACTTTCCTTGTCAGTCGATCGGTCGTGGTTCACAATGGTGGCCATCCAGATCACCGTTCCTCTGCCCCATTTTGGATGCTTCAACCCGAGTAAAGGACGATCTTATTGCAGTGATGCGAGCTACGTGCTTGATCCACAGACATACCTTGATGTGCACTGAGGCTGAGCATGGACAGTGTTAACATTTGTTGTAAATTCACAGATAAACGTTTTATGTAAGCAGGCTCACGTGTTTGTTCCCATAGCTTTAATGTTTGGATAATGATAAACCCTAGCGATAAGACCCGTGTTTCTTACTATATTTCTGACTGGAATACCTGAAGGAAAAAGCTCGTGAAGTTGAAGTCATCAAATCATGAGTCACTTTGTCTGATGATGGGTTTATGGACTTTATCCATCGTCTGAAGAATAAAATATTAAAAATATTAAAAAATTAAAATCACAACGTTTCGGAAGCTGGCTCTGCTTCCGTCCTCGGGTGAACGGAGGAGGAGAAGAGAAGAACACCTTTTAGAATGAGTCACTTTGTATGTTTTATTGTAATGTGCTACAGCTGAGATAGTGAAGTGGCTGGAGAGGACAGTTTGGTTGATTTTCGATTTCCAGCACAGGGCTGAATTGTTCTTGTTGCTACAAAGTATAAACCGCCTCTGGAATTCGCCCAGGATCCAACGACATTGGTGCTGAGAGCTGTTGCTCCATCCGCAAAACGTGCGAAGCTTTTGAGTCGGCGACACTTTCATATCATACGGCGTGGGCGCAGGGGCGACGGTACGTCTATCATTAACCTTTTAAAGCCTAGCGGTAACTTTACGTACCACCAGGTTTAACATTAAAAAATTCTACGTGGTGCCCACATTGCGTTTATGTGTTTTGTACGGATCTCAGAACAAAGAGCGACTTTTGCCTTATACAGCATCAACTGATTGGCTTTTGTAACCGCGATAGAGAGTGTTTACAGCGCGGTACGCACTGAGACCTTATATGAAGGAGATACGCTTTGTCCTTAAAGGGTTAATACAGTGAGTCGCTTCTGTATTCCATACCTATGTGTTAAATAATTTCCGAGCTATTCAACAAAAATGGGAGACTGATAGGCAGGCAGACACATTGGAATTGAAATGCCAGTGTGGTTTGTGTTAATATTTCGATCATAATACAATTACATGTACAAAACTTACTACATTTAATGAATTATTTGGTTGTTCTACAAAATTTTCTGACACCTACA
Source organism: Coptotermes formosanus (assembly GCA_013340265.1). Classification (NCBI taxonomy): domain Eukaryota; kingdom Metazoa; phylum Arthropoda; class Insecta; order Blattodea; family Rhinotermitidae; genus Coptotermes; species Coptotermes formosanus. The sequence continues at coordinate 823,709 of BLKM01000431.1, read as the reverse complement.
TTTTTTTGGTAGAAACATCTTGATAAGAGGGCATAATTGTACGGGTGCCTACTTAACGTCAAAGAGAATTAGCAATGACTCGCAAAAACTTTGACTCTTCTTCTGTATTTTATTATTGTGTGGTGTAACAAACGACAAAGCGGATTGATGGAATCGGTTTTCGATAAACCAGAACAAAAAGGTGTTTTCAATTTGTTAGAGTGAATATAAATTTTGTGCTATGTATAGTAATTACCTTGGCTGGTTCCTGGCATCACTAGCGCCAGTTTGCCGTGACACCATTTCTTCACACAGGAGGTGGTTTGTGCAAGGCAAGACCTGGATCTCGCTCGCCATCCGCTGCACATAAATATGTTTATGTGACATTGCTGTGTTAGTGACAGTGTAGCAGAGGATTAACAGTAGTGGGATGCTTTAGATACATATTTTTATACGAGACGTGTTTCGAAATCCTAGTTCTTATCGAAGAATTAGTAGATAATTAGATGTAATTAATTGCGGATACCAGTTAGTCTCACAGGGACGGAAGTAAGTACGTTTTATTAGAAATGTAAGTCTGTAACGTTTGTGCATTAGAAATATTAGTCTGTAACATTTGTGCATTAGAAATGTAAGTCTGTAACATTTGTGCATTAGAAATGTAAGTCTGTAACATTTGTGCATTTCAAATTAACCAGTAGAATGAACATGACCAGACACGCGACTTCAGTTTTTGGCAATTTACAAGTAACAAACATTTATTTCACTAATTACAGGGAATATACTGAGTTTTAATTTACATCCTGATGTGTGTGTCAGTCGTTGTACGTACTTTTTGCCAGGGGATGGTTTTCGTTTGGATGAGGGGGGATTGTGGAAGGAATTTTCAGGTTAAATATGTTCAGAGGTCACGACTGGTTGGGACATATTATTACGTAATACATAGAATTAATTTTTATCCTATAAATTAATATTTGTTAATTACTAGGCTTACTATTCATTCAAAGAGTTACATTACCTTAGAAAAAGAATGGAGTGTGTCAGAGGGTCTGGAATAGAGAAGTTTTAGAAGAGATCTGCGATCTTTGGGGTATTACGTAGCGTAGAGTGATAGTTGTGTACCAACAGTGCGGGACAGCCTATCGGTCCCATCTTCAAGGGCCAAGAAGACTTCTTGACCCTTGAAGATGGGACCGATAAGTTGTCCCGAAACGTCGGTGTAGAGTTATCACTCTACGCTGCATAATATCCCAGAAGAGCCCAGATCTCATCAACGTCGTGACGGTAACCTGAAATCACGCAACGTTTTAGAAGCTTCATGAACTTAAGAGACGCACCAGTAGATGTCTTTACTACCACTGTTTTCAGTTTGTTATTTATATATTATTATTCCTGTTATAATATTTTTCCCACAGTTTTCCTTGCGAAAACAATACAATTCCAATTATTCGGACGCAGGTTATCCGGATCGGCTAGGCCCTTCAGGTAACGTCGAGTATTCTACAAAATTCATTTGCCTTGAAATTACCGGTTGTCGGATCGAGTACAGTGCTGTAAAGTGTTATGGCTGTCTCGAACTTCAAATCAGGCGTGGTCGAAAGGTTTAGACGCAGGTGCATACTGTAAACAGTAACAGCCGAAGGGGTTCCCAAATTAGACAAGGAATTCTCAATTGTCAAATACATATAAGGAATTATGTATTAAAGTTTTATTTGTACGTAAATAAATATGTAACCTATTTTAAAAGACAAATCCAATTATTCGGATTTTCTACATATCCGGATGTGTGGCTGTCCCAATTATTCCGGATAATTGGAGTTATTCTGTACTGTGTTATCATCTACTGTGCTGGTGTTCGTGTATGGTCCGTTACTTTCCCTTCAGTTTAGTGCACTGCTGGCTCCAGACGGGTGTCGTATTGTTATCGTGGATTGTTATTGCTAAAAACAACGTTTTCTTTCTTTCTTTTTTATTGAACCCTACTTTTGAGCAATGGAGCACAACGAATGGCTAAGCCCATTTGTTGATGTTGGATAGGCGAATGCGTCTTCCGGAAAGAGTGTGAAGGGAATTTGAACACTTGTTTATCTATGTGACAGTATAACAACTTCCTTGGTATGAATTCATTTGAAGTTTAAAATAAGTTGTTGACAGCTGTGATGTGTTGTTATTTTACGTTGCACACAAAAAACGGATTTAACAAATATTGTGAGTTTTTGTAGTTTACTTTTTTTTTTTTGTTATTGCCAGATAGTTTCAGGGTCACACAGTACTTTGTGCGAGTGATACTGCAGAATTTCGAGTTTAAGTAGTTGCCGTTTGACGAACGTATGTGTGACTGCAAAGAACGAATCGTCGAACCCGGTGGAATGTTCCTGCAAGATGGTGGGATATTGGAAGAAATGGACGTGATACCCAATTTCATGAAAATAAAGCCATTTCAAATGAGAACTACGTACATCAAAACGACACGACAAACCTGTCTCATGTTATAAAATAATTACAAATGAAAGTGTCAAGTGGGTAGAGGGCGTTTCAGAAGCTTGGTGCTTGAAGCTCGGTGCCTATATGAACTGGTATCGCGCTTTGCAAAATCAGTTATACAACGATGCATGCTATCTAACATTGCAGTTCAAGATGTGGAATTTGTAGCTGTTGCTCAATATACCATAACTGTAGAGGTGGTGCTTAAGACTGCTATTCTGATGCAAGATGACATCTATGTTACATCGGCTTATAATACAATGATAATACGAGAACAGGTGATAACAGTTTTTTAGTGACGTAGGTAACATGCGTGATATCATAGTGTACGCAACATCCTGATTTTCTATATTCACACCGTGCATTGTTTCATGTATGTATAGCTAGAGACCAACTCATGCACACATTAACACTAAAACATTCATAAAAGTACCCCTACATGTTTCGAACCCACTTAGTGTTCGTCTTCAGGGAGGTCACACGTTCACTGATTACACATAATCACAATACGGCAACAAATGTTTGACAAATATCTGTTGCCATATTGTGATTATGTGTAATCAGTGAACGTGTGACCCCCACCCCCCCGAAGATGAACACTGAGTTCAAAACATGTAGGGGTACTTTCATGAATGTTTTAGTGTTAATGTGTACATGAGTTGGTCTCTAGCTGTATCCTGATTTTCCTTACTGACTTTAAGGAAGGGAAACTTCTTTTGAGATATGGGTGGCAAAGACGTGATGGCATCTGATTAACGTCCTTTCTTTTGCATAATTAAAACGAGATCCGAACGGATCTCATAAAGCAGAATTTCCTTTAGCATTTATTTGTAGGTTTTATTTCATTTTGTTAAGAACTTCTGTGTATGTTAATTTGTTACAGCTCAATCAGTATAGTGACTAGGCTACGGGTTGGACGATCCGGGGTTTGAATCCCGGGCGAGAGATTTTTCTCTTACCCAAAACGTTCAGACCGGTTCTGGGGCCCACGCAGCCTCCTATGCAATAAGTACCGGGGTCCCTTCCGGGGGGTAAATCGACAGGGGCGTGAATTTGACCATTCACCTCCGTTCAGAGCCGAAGTCCAGAATGAGTGGAGCTGGACTCTACTCCCCCCCTGGCGTGTCGTCGCCATTTATATAATTCTTGATTGACAGTATTTGTATACAGTATGCATACATTTTTATCGTGTATCCACATTCCAAGTTTCCCATGCCTAATACTGGGCTGAGGAAGAGTATTTTAAGATTTCACTCAGCGTACCATATCCAAGCCGGTTGTGTCTTTTTTTTTTTCATTCTTTCTTTGTCTCGTCATGAATTCATGTATGTGTATGTAATGTTTGAATTGAATTTAAATGTAGGTACATTGGGTGCTGTAATTACTCCTGCTTTTTGTCTGCCACAGTGATTTATTGCCTTGGAACGTCTTTGTGTTTCACTGTTACCCTTTCCATGTGTTTTTAAACATGATAGGCCCGATGGAAGGTCATTCACATTTTTTTCGTGAGTGGCGGATTCTAACTCCAAACATTTCCACACATGGAGAGAGAGTATCGTTAGCACCTTCTACTTGCCATTTGTCTCATTTCCAGTTTCTGTCAGCGTGTATAAATACAGAGAATATAACCAAACAGAGCCAACTTATGTACAATATTATTGTCTATTTATTTCTATTTTTTGTTCATCTTCTTCCCGACATGTTTCGGCAAGTAACTATGCCATTATCAAGGGGGCTATATCAAATTACATAAGATGTGCATGAAATGTGAATATAAAATGTTAAAACTTTTGAATGTTAAACATTTAAAAGTTTTAACATGATGAACAAAAGAAATAAATAAATAAACAATAATATTGTGCATAAGTTGGCTCTGCTTTGTTATATTCATCATATGCACGGAAATGAATAACATAAAAAATACGTAGAAATTTTGTCTTGAAGTTAAACTCTTGAGTCCTTTATGACACTTTTAAGGTCTGGTCTAGTATAAATTTCTTTCGGGCCTGAAAGTTGTCGGTGAAATTTGTCCTTCTGTTGGAACTTCAAAGTAAAAGATAAATCTTATCTCGTACGTTCACAAAGTATTATGAGACAGAAGTGAAATGTTTGTAAACTTGCCCTATGTGTCTGCGTTAACGGGTTGTATCCGTCACAGAGTACACGTTTGAGTCAGGTAACACACGTTGCTATCTAGCAAGAAATTTAACACAAATATAAAAATGTATGCGTGTTTTCTAATGCTTTCCTTGTAGTTTTGTATACTGTGTTGGCTCTGATGTTTTTCATTGTGAGTGCAAAGGATATCACGCTGCACAGCGTAGGTCTGTTCGTGAACCCTTTAAAGACGAAGCATATCTGTTTTATATAAGGACTCAGTGCGTACCGCGCTGTAAACACCTTCCACTTCGGTTATAAAAAAACCAGTCTCTTAATGTTTTATAAGGCAAAAGTTGCTGTTTGTTCTGAGATCCGTACAAAACACATAAACGCAATGTGGGCACCACGTAGAATTTTTTAATGTTAAACCTGGTGGTGTGTAAAGTTACCGCTAGGCTTTAAAAGGTGAATAAATGTTCTTTATATACGCCTACTTCCATATATATTCGCCATATTGAAAACTGTTTTAAGTGGAAATTATGAATTTCAACGAATGTTATTTACTGTATGTTGTATTTTTTTCGATGATAATTAATTTTTCTGGGAAATGAGGAAGACCAGTTTGAATTTCATGTAGAGTAAATGCGGTGTTGGTCTGATATGATTTGAAATATACAGACTCCCTACATCAAATGATTACTAACACAGTCTGTAGCAATGCACAGAGTTTTTGCTTCTGTCGCATAACAGCATGGAGATACGAAATATTGTATAGCTTTTAAAGGTACTGTTTATCCCAAGTTATCAGATGAGCATCGTTTTTCGGTTCTTAACGTATGTGCATGTGTTTTAAGGTCACCTAAGTTCGTTTGGTGTAATTTAATTTAACATCGCTTAATAACTAATAACACGGAAGTTTTCACGTCAGACAGTCGCAGCATGGATGGGCCTACCTACGAATGCTCTTCATGAGTTCATTAACCCACTAGCGTTGGAGTACAGAGGAAAATATTTGAATAGTGCTACCGTGAATAAATACGAGGCTGTTCGCCGAACAGAACAACGTAGGGCCTGTGACCCGCAACACAACAGATGTATTTATTTATATGCATAATGAGGTGCTGCATAAATTGTAACGTCGTCAGTAATATGTTTAGGGCAATTAGTTGAAGGAGCATGGGATGGGAGGAGCATTTAATTCTTATGTAAGGGACGATAAATGTGTGCAGAATTTTTGTCGGAAAATGTGGATGGAAAGAGCACTGTCAATATTGAAATGGTGTGTAACAAGCTCGAGAAATTTGTCACATTATCGCATGAAATCAAATAGCTGACGATAGTACCAATAGTCCTTTCAGAAAATGAGGCGGCGCTGAATACCCTGCGCAGTAGTTTGAAAGATAGGCCTAACTTGGGTGGTGCAAGGATCTAGGGGGGTCAAATGCCCCTCCAATATTTTTTTCTACCTAAGAGTAGATTTTTGGCTGGTTAGCTAAAGTGTAAAAAATAAAAAAAGAATGTTTTCTGGACGATTATTTTAGTGGTATAAAAACAAAAAATGGAAAACGTGCATTTTTCGGGACGGAGAATAGAGGCGTCTGAGTCACCCTTTACAAAAGAAGAGAGGCCCTGTGTAAATTTTCTGTGCTCTTTGCCTAAAGTCATTGTATATTAAGGTCTAGTTCAAACGTCTCTTCCCTGTCTCACTAACTTGATTCCTTTGCAAATTAAAGTTCCTATTGCGCGTGGTCGATTTTGCCTCCCATATGTTATTAGCCAAGTTGCGCCTATGGTTTGAAAATTTTGAAGCTGAAAGAAGGCATCGCCACCAACATCCAAAGGGCGACAGTGCTTGGAACTTCTCATCTCTGGATAGGCACAGCACAAGTTTTGAAGGACAGAAGTCTACAGTAGGAAAGCAGGCCATATTAACCCTTTAAAGACGAAGCGTATCTGTTTTATATAAGGACTCAGTGCGTACCGCGCTGTAAACACTCTCCACTTCGGTTATAAAAACCAAACTCTTAATGTTTCATAAGGCAAAAGTTGCTGTTTGTTCTGAGATCCGTACAAAACACATAAACGCAATGTGGGCACCACGTAGAATTTTTTAATTTTAAAACTGGTCGTATGTAAAGTTACCGCTAGGCTTTAAAAGGTTAATGTTGCCCTGAGGCCTTGTTTTCCCACCAGAAAGCCACTCATTTTAGTCTGTTGGGGGAGAAACCAAAACACGTAACTATGACGCGGGCTGTACCTGACATCCAGTTATTCTTGCAGATGTTCTATTTATAGTTTTAAGATAACACTTCAACTGCATCGCTTCTCTCTGCTGCCGTGAAAATGCGTCCACATCAGTAAAAATAAAATGTTACACATTTTTCTGTAGAACAGTGCCATTGCAAAGGTCTTCAGATCATGTAACGTTACCTGAAAATATATTGCGGCACTTCAAAAAATAGTCCTAACTCATTGTGTAAGGTAAGTTGATATTTACTGAATCTGTAAAGAAAGTCTATCGATTTGTAGACTCTGAACATCATCATATTTACAGATCCTGGTCATTTTTTTTTGCCATGTTGATTGAGCCCCTTGAATCAAGTCCACACCTGGCTTGTCGAAGACACATTTTAATAAATATTTTCCCATTCACGTCTAGGCTTCTCCTGCATTGAGGTTTCCCGATAGAAACACTGTATACCTTTGTGTTTTTCTCGTGCGTGCTACGTTCCCTGCTCACATTTTCCTTGGTTTAATCAAGCCTCGCAAGTCTGGACAAGTAAAGTTCATCATGCACCTGATAATTTGCATTTATTCGTACACCTCTTTGTCCTTTTCTTAGGCCTGTACATTCTCGTCAGCACTTGAGGTCTCCGTTTTTCTGTAACATGTCACCGCATCACTGTGTGATTGGTATCCGACGTTTTGAGACAGTGTAGTGGTCTCATATGCAAGGGTCGAGTGTCTAATAAAGGTAAGACCGTTGCAGGCGAGACCACAACCCTCTCTCGAAACGTCGGGGGCCAATTATCCGGAGGCGCGGCGACATATTCCAGAAGAATGAAGACTTCAGCTGCACCACTGAAGACTTCAACTGAACCACTGCGAAAGCCTAAAATCTTTTCAGCATTTATTCCCACCGTTAAAAGAAATTCGCTTCCTGTATTTGGATACGTGCCCCTGTTATTGCTTGTCTGTCTGTAATCCAGACATTCTAGGGACTAACAGTTGATAAGATGTACTGTCAACACTGAAATGTTTATTTTCAGTCTATTATTTCCCTATGCAGGTGGTATACCTTGAAAAATACTTCGATTCGTCCTCTTAAAGTAGTGAGCATGGTTGCTATGTACTTAAATCGGGCCTGTCATGTCAGGAATACGCACATAACGTGGCGAACCTTAAAAATGTTCGCGCTGTATTCGGATTGAAACTTAAATTAAGTGCAAGTTTTACTTAACAGTAATTGTTTGTGGTCTGATCACTGGATGTACCAGTGTTATAGAAAATTTTGTTGTGTTTGGCGGAGACTGAATTAAGCAAAATGTTTAGTGGTCATTATAGCGGTGGTTCTAATGTGACAGAGAAGTAGAACAGTAGGGGAAAACTCAATTTTGCTGATTACCTTGCAGGAGATACGTATAACAGAAAAGTAAATATTTTTACTGTGTCTAGTGGCTTGCTAATGAATTCTGTTGAGCATAGTCCTCATTTGAAAGCTGTTAGTCGCTCAGCTGGTAAGGTAATATACTCCCCGAGCTTTGTAGGACTTGGTGTCAAAGTTTATGGGAACCCGCCTCCCACGCTTCAGAGATTTTTAATATGGTAGCTTTACCGTCGAGAAATTGCATCTGTTCGCGTAACCCACCCGACTGGAGGACCATGCACATCGGCATTCCGTGAAACTTATTCTTCACTGCAAGTGTGGGAGCCAAGTGGTTCTTACAGCAGGTAGCAGTACACAGTGACTATTAGAGAAAGTCGCTGTTGATTGTTTCATAACGTGAGGTCCTGGCTTAATTCGTCGGTCCGTTGGCCTTCCGTTATGAGGGAGTAGTGATTTTATTGTGTTAATCCAGAAAACCTGTGAGGAAGCGTCTTCAGTGGGCCATGCCCGCTAGTTTCCATCGTGTTTGTGACTTAACACTGTCTTAGAAACTAACAAAACTTTTATACATTGAATGTTCCATCCCGATTTCTGTCCTCATTGTCACTGTAGGTCTGGGGGCACCCTCGCACTGAGAATTGTCCGACCAGTTGACCAGCCTACACGCTGCGCCGCTTGTAACCGTACGTTTTACCAAGCCAGTGGCGAGCGGTTTCATGCGTGTTACTGACTTCACGTTGTGTCTTAACTTTACAATAACTCCATAACGCATGCTGTCCGTTTGTAATGATTAAGGTATCTGTACCGTTCTTCTGGGATATGAAGCGGGGTCAGTGGGTAGTCGGATTCACACGTTACGGTGAACGTAGTGCCCTCATCTTTGGAGGTCACTTTTGGAACCGATTTATCCTCGAGGATGAAGACACAACGTTCGATCGAAACGTCGGTATCCGGGTATCCATTGATGTGCCGCCATGTTCCGAAAGAACCGTATTCTAAGCAACACCGGCTGTAATACACGATCAGCATGATGAAGTCTGTATTTTGTTTGTATATATTTCAAGTTAGACTAGCCGCGTGCCCTTCATTTGAGGGGCTGCCATAATATCCACGCGTTACTCTACGGCTTGTTTCTTTATTGGTACAGGAAACCAAGCGTTAATTTCATCTTTCGGAGTTTCGTCGTCTGGTTGTGCTGGATGCTCAACTGTGTATTCGGCCTCAACTTGTACGTCACACGCGACGTCAAGAACTGTGACTCATTCACTCACACAGAGGGTATTATATATAGGGAGTTGTTTCCATCATGTATTAAGATTACTTCGGTGTCGGATTTGACAGTACTTCTGTGTCGCCAACACAGAAGCAACAGCAGTGATGATGGTCTGTTCTAGACTGAATTCCGTCTGTTTCCCTTGCATGACTGAAAATTTGCACAGTAGGAGTCTGAGAATTCTGTGCGTTGCGTAGCCCTTTAAAATTATGCTTGCACAGTTACAACAATAATTTTGCTGAGATAAACTTATGAAAATGTGCCCGAGAGGTGGCGTACTATAGAAGTCTGAAATCACTTTGTCAGCAAACACAAAAACTCTGCTGCATGCTGGAAAAAAATCACGCCGCACGTGAACAGACGATGCCAGAATCCACACGTTGCGGGACGCCATTCTCTTAACTGGCCTTTTATTTTATTATGACCGCCGGGGTTTTACTGCGTTGCAAACTTGGTCGAGTTCATCTCGCACACTTCCCGCTCTGATAGTGTGTGGGCCAGTTTTATGTTACTTGCATACGAAGGAGGTCGAATGCATAGAGTTTTGGAGAACTGGCACTAGCAACTGCAGGGTCATCCTGGTTATTAGCCGAATATACTACGTCAATGACGGGGCATACAGAGGCAGTCGCAACTCAAAAGTTTCGTGTCACGGGAGTAAGTAAAGGGTAAAGCAATCCCTGTGCAGGCCTGGACAGGCCCTGAGGTTTGCAGGAGGTTGAGGCCAGGGCTCTGGAGTCGGTACACAAAACCCCCGACTCCGACTCCTCGATTTTTAAAACTCCGACTCCTTCATAAAAGCTCAATATGTATTAATAATGGGAAACCTATAAGACATTTCATCGCCACTACGTAATTTATGAGGCTACTTTTTAGACTTATAACCTGTATCTAAGTAAAAGTCTAATGGTTACTGTAGTTATCAGGGCTCTAGACGTGGAGTATCTAGTTAAGATGTTAGGTTGAGGTCGGAGTCGGTACATTTGTACCGACTCCGACTCCACAGCCCTAGTTGAGGCATCCGGATTTCAAGATAATGGCACATGAAGGTGGTAAGGTTGTCAGACCTACGTTCTGGCCGCCTTTACTGTACAGGAGTAAGTACATCGGTATAATGTTCTGTGGTTTAAAGACTGGGTTGTGCATCCACTCCCGAAACGTCTTCATGGCGTGGTGCCTGAGTATCCTGTACTCAGCTAATTCTACGGATCTGCAGCGACGTAAGGACCACGGATGGGAGTTTGAAGCTACTGTGTCTGCTCCCCCCCGGGGCCCCCCCCCCCGCGCTTATACAACGAATTACCTGAAAGTTTAATTTCGAAGACATGCACGTACAGATGTAACAACGAGTCGGTCATTTGGGCCTCTCCGTATGGATTTCGAGAGATGACAGTTTTGCGCCAAATCTTTCTAATTGTGGCGATCCAAAATGCTCCTCTTGAAACACCAATGAATTTGGAGGATAACATTAAGATAGATCTTAGGTAAAGGGCTTGTGACAATATATTGGAGGCAGCCGCTGAGTAACCGGCCTCTTACCGCGCGTGCCCATGTTCGATCTCAGGTCTCTCCATATGCGATTTTATGGTGGGCTAACTGGAAAGGTGGACAAGTTTTTCTCCGAATAATTTGCACTTTTCCTGTCATTATCATAATTCCGTAAATTCTCCATAGCTCGCTCATCTGTCACCGTTGCCACATAAACTTAGCAACTGACAGCGTCGTTAAATAGCGCACATAAAAAAGTAGTGGATGGAACTGGCTTAGGATATGACTTTTGATGAGCTTTGGGGTTAAGGGTGTTAAAGTCTTGAGACTGCAAGCTCCGAGAGTTAGTTTAGCTCATTACTTTGGGTATACGTATATCTGTTAGTCATCTTTTTTGCTTTAGTAGTCAACTGTCATGAACACATATTAGATGTACGTATAATGGACGCATTTAAGACTAGTAAAAACACAAGACAAGTGTGGGATGATGCAGCATTCACATTAGTGTCACGGGGTCACCGAATTGAGCCCAGGTGCTTTAAGACGCGTGATTGCTCTTGAGATTGGCGGCCACCCACACAATCGCAAAGGGGAGTTTCGTGTCCACTATCATAGCAGGTGGGCAGGTCATGTTGCCCCCGCCAGGATTTCTTCCCATATAGGGACGTCACGTATTAATGTTCAGGAAAACATTTGGAACACATGAAGGTAAAGTGATTGGAGAACTGAAGTAATTGAGACCGTCGTGATTTGTGCTGTTTTTATGGACTGATAACGTCATAGAAATTATGATGCAGTGGTGAGGTACCGCAGGCGGGAGGAACAATGGGTCTTAAACAGAGAAATTTGTTGGCAAATTCTATGAAAGCGGCTGAGAGGGACAAGGATGAATAACATTAGAACTGGCCAATTGAATCGGTTTTGGTTAGATGAGAAATAAAATTTTATAAGGATTGGACGTTGTGGAGAAATTTATGTTGTTTCCAATATTAAACACTGGGTTTCTAATATCACAAATGCCACTCCCTAAGGGTGCCTTTTGAGCAACTGGCATCTTGACCACATAAAAGCAAAAAATTTAAGTGTTGTATACAATAGTAGCAGCTGCAAACTACTACGCCAGTACGCCTGGTTTTGTTTCACGTAAAATGAGTCCAAAATGGGATTGCCTAATTAAATCAATTGGGTGATGTATTTTCGTCCTGGTTTGGTAAAGTGAAGTGTTTGCAAATCGTAAGTTGCTCCACGCTACGAACGATTTTTTTCCGTCGTCGCTAACCTTTTAAAGCCTAGCGGTAACTTTACATACCACCAGGTTTAACATTAAAAAATTCTACGTGGTGCCCATATTGCGTTTATGTGTTTTGTACGGATCTCAGAACAAACAGCAACTTTTGCCTTATAAAACATTAAGAGATTGGTTTTTATAACCGAAATGGAGAGTGTTTACAACGCGGTACGCACTGAGTCCTTATATAAAACAGACATGCTTCATCTTTAAAGGGTTACGACGTGTTTAGGATTCGATCGACGGACGAGCTATGAGATGGTTTGTTTGTAGGTACTGTTCCGGTTGAAATGATGCGGTTATAAGACCCGCTTTAAGTTGGCTCGTTGACTACGAGACTGCTGTAGGCTGCGAGTTGGGTTAACAACCGGTCATGAAACACAGTGAGAGGTCTTGCCAATCAAAAGACGGAAGACGTGCTGCCGCCAAGCACTAAGAACAAAACGAATGCGTACGACTTGGCATTTTACAAAATCTTAAGATTGTAATGTCTAATTACAGCTCTGGTTGCAGCTTCTTTTTAATCTGAGAAACCAGATGTCACTGTTGATCCACTTACCTTTCTCAATTACGATTTTGTTCCTTTCAGTCCAGTATATTTGCTGGTCGGCTGGATTTTGTACACTTCGTACTGACTAATGCTACGGTTCAGAGCTAACACCTACATACAAAATACGTGCAAATGACACTCTTTCTACGCGGGACTGTGTTTCTGCAACTCGACGCATTGGCGTATATAATTTCCGCCCCCCGCCCCCCCCCCGGGGGCGCAAGAGCCCGTAGTGGGCCAGGACCTCCTCATTATCGAGGCTTCACGATCACATTCGGTAGGACTTCTCTGGACGAGTGATCAGCTCGACGCAGAGACCTCTACCTGAAAACACACAACACTCACAAGAGACAGACATCCATGCCCCCCGTTGGGATTCGAACCCACGATCCCAACAAGCGAGCAGCCGCAGATCCACGCCTTAGACCGCGCGGCCACTGGGATCGGTTGGCCTGTATCATAACATATGTAAAATGCGACAAGTAGGGGTCACGTTTTCGAACGTACAGAGTTTCAACTTCCTTGACTAAATTAAACATAACAGCACGTACTGTGCCAGCATGTCGAGATAAGAGCGGTGAAGAATGATGCAGATCGCAAAGCAAGTAAATGGAAATGTGTAAATATAAAATTAATGTTGGTCTTAAGGATAATGGAGTTGGGTCGTGCTTAAGGCTGCTGGCTGCATCATCGTCATCGTCATTGCCATGATGACGCACAGGGGAAGGGGAAAGGCTCAAATAAAATCACGGATAACGAAATTCTCTTATACTCTGCATTTTAACTCTCTGTCTTCTAATCAATCAGTACCTCCACCAACACATACACATAAGGTAAAACTCGTGTGGTAAAAGAACTGCTACATGTTTCGGCACTGAAGTGCCATCCTCAGGGAGTTACAAGTACAAAGGTGTATAGGCCCAGCACATAATCTGGGTAGTATGTGTTGTCTCTTACGTGCATTTGTTGGTGTATGTACTGATTGTAAGAACACACACGGTGTGAATAACACACAATTTTCTTTCTTTCTTTCTTTCTTTCTTTCTTTCTTTCTTTCTTTCTTCCTTCCTTTCTTCCTTTCTTCCTTCTCTCGTTCCTTTCTTTCTTTTCTTTTCTTTCTTTCTTTCTTTCTTTCTTTCTTTCTTTCTTTCTTTCTTTNCTTTCTTTTCTTTTCTTTCTTTCTTTCTTTCTTTCTTTCTTTCTTTCTTTCTTTCTTTCTTTCTTTCTTTCTTTTAGCTGTTTGTAGCTCAGTCTTCCCGTGACATTATTTCGTGTTTCTTTTATTAATAAGACCTGTTTAAGGAGAAGTAAATCAGTGTGCGGAACGTATACCGATACCGGTCAGTGGAGGAAAAAAACTTAAATTTTGGGTTCGAAAATTATAAAATGAGAAAATCTAAGAATTGAGTATGAAGGTTTCATTGGATTCAACTAGCAAACGACGTGGTATTCCAATAGCGGGATTTTATTAACGCAGTTATGGTCCCTCCAGTTTCATAACAGTAGAATATTTCTTCGCCGCTTGAATAATAAAGTGATAAAGGAACCTTGGGGGTGTCTTTGACATAACGTGTGCGTTTTGATTTTCTGTACATATTTTATCTGAAACATTTCTCGCCCCTATACCACACAGTTCGCATAGTTGATATTTCTCACTACACGCTACTGTCCGAAGAACGAAATTTTGTATCCATCGTACGACAGACATCTGGTTGCATGATTTTAACGTCGATCCCAAAATCCCAGTTATATGACTGGAAAATTAACAGTAGTGAAACAGAGTATGCTGAAGAGGGCTATACTGTATCGGGAAGGGGTTGTCTGTCCGTTATTAGTGGCCGGAAGAAGCAGGGGAAGTCGGCGTCACTGGGTTTTATCTGACATCTGGTGCCAGATCCGGGCTATATGCTTCAGGCATCACAATGAGTTTCAAGTTGGTCGCTCACCGGAAGACAGTTCTAAACGCGGAATGGTCTCACGCTCTGACGGAATAACGTGCATTCAGAACGTTCGAGTAGAAAGTGATAGGGAGAATATTTGGACCAAAGGGAATCGAAATAACAGGAAGTGATGTAGGTAAATTACACAATAGCGAGCTTTATAATTAATATTCTGCATCAAGTGATGTGTGATTCGTTGAAGAATGTTGGCATGGGAGGGGTAAGAATAACGAGTAGATGGAAGTAGGAAAGACGAGCGAAATGTCGGGGGAAAACCTGAAGAAAATGGACTACTTTTAGATTCTTAGCGTGATGTAAGAATATCAACCTTTTAAAGCCTAGCGGTAACTTTACATACCACCAGGTTTAACATTAAAAAATTCTACGTGGTGCCCACATTGCGTTTATGTGTTTTGTACGGATCTCAGAACAAACAGCAAATTCTGCCTTATAAAACATTAAGAGATTGGTTTTTATAACCGAGGTGGAGAGTGTTTACAGCGCGGTACGCACTGAGTGCTTATATAAAACAGATACGCTTCGTCTTTAAAGGGCTAATGGATACGAATACTGCGAAAGTCGTGTTTGAAGGTGGGTTCTGAATCCATCTGACTTGTAAGGCGCGTTCATGTACTCGCGAAAAGCGCCTATTAGCTTCGTTCGTGTCCGTCCTTCCGTCTGTCCGTATGTATTTGCGCTGCTC
This sequence comes from Coptotermes formosanus, assembly GCA_013340265.1. Classification (NCBI taxonomy): domain Eukaryota; kingdom Metazoa; phylum Arthropoda; class Insecta; order Blattodea; family Rhinotermitidae; genus Coptotermes; species Coptotermes formosanus. Next base: position 808,297 of record BLKM01000431.1, on the reverse strand, counting down.
CAACTTGGCGGATTTTACACTTTACATGAAGACCTGAGTACGTTTTGTTGTTGCCAGTGACGTAAAGTTATCATAAGGGGCTTTGTTCGATTTCAGTGATACTAGGCTGTTGGGATAGCAGAAGAGTTATCAACATTACAAAATGTTGCGTTAGCTCGTCGACAGTAGAAAAGCGAATGCATTGTTGCTTTTCCATGTCAACGCGTTCAAAATTTATATTTCTGACAGTTACATATTATGTAGGGCAACAATACCTAACGAACATGTTGTTGAGTGTCCATAACAACAACAGTAACGTGAACGTGCCACAGTGTTGCGTTATACGTTCGTTGCGTATCTTGCTGCAGGATGCACTGACGGCCTTCCCGTGAAAGAGTGACGAACTGTGGGGCTGCATAAAAGCAGAGGATCTCTTGGCGACATGAATAACGTATCAGCTGCTCAAAGAAGATGCTCTTAGTGCAGTCTGGTAGTTCCCGTTTCGCTTATACTGTCCTTCACCATCTACGCAGCTAGTGTGCAAAATGGCTTAGTAGGTTTGCTGGAATAACCGTACAGAACTGTTTAAGATTTTCGCACCTTGTATTTTCTTTCTGCTTCTGTTGCTCTTAACATGAACTGTTTCGTTGTTTTATGTACGTATTAGTGCGCTGTAGAAATTTAAACATGCTTTCTGTAATACAGCACACTGTAATTAGTTCCACAGATTGTAGACGTTTTTGAAAAGTTGATAATCGTATAGCTGGTCAAGAAATTTTTGCGAAAATTCGTTATCGTCTTCACACGGCCGTATGTACTACTTGAATCGAGCATATATGTTTTGTGTTAAAACCCCATTTTAATACTTTCTTCCCCGCTTTGTTGACTCGCTTCCCCCCCCCGCCTGTGACATATAACTAACTCCAACTAACTCCATGGAGCAGAGGCCTTCTTGAGAAGCTAACAGTTTCTCAGCTAGTCAAGAAATTCCCCCCATCTCAGTCTTCTCGATTTGATTACCCGAATAATATTTGGTGATGAGTACAGGTCATTAAGTTCCTCGTTATGTAGTCTTCTCCAATCCCCTGTCGCCTCGCCCCTCTTAGGCCCAAATATCCTCCTCAGCACCCTATTCTCGAACACCCTCAGTCTTTGTTCCTCCCTCAGTGTGAGAGACCAAGTTTCGCATCCATACAGAACAACAGGTAAAATTATAGTTCTGTATACCCTAATCTTTGTGTTTTTGGATAGCAACCTGGAAGACAAAAGATTCTGCACCGAATGATAGCAAGCATTCCCCGACTTCAATCTGCTCTTAATTTCTTCATGAATGGAGTTTCGATTCGTTAGGGTTGCTCCCAAATATTTGAATTCTTCCACCCTTTCAAAGGATTTATTATCTATATTTATGTTGTGATTGTGTCGTGCATTCTGATTTCGAGACATGACCATGTACTTAGTTTTTTCAGCATTTACTTCTAGACCAATCTCCTTACTAGCAATAATTAAATCTTCTGCATTTTTCTTTATACTATGTCCGCTTCCGCCCAATATATAAACATCATCAGCATAAACCAGAAGCTGATGTGTACCATTCAATTTCAAGCCCTCCTGGTTTGTCTGAACCCTCCTAATGGCATATTCTAAAGCAAAGTTGAAAAGCAATGGCGACAGAGCATCTCCTTGTTTCAAGCCATTCTTAGTAGGAAACGTGTCAGACAGATGTTTGCCTACCCGAACTCTGCTACACGTTTCACTTAGGCACATATTTATTAACCTTACTAGTTTCATGGGGATACCGAACTCAATGAGAATATTATACAAGACCTCCCTCCTAACTGAATCATAGGCTTTCTTGAAGTCTATAAATAGCTGATGCACTGCCTCATTGTATTCCCATTTTTTCTCAAGTATTTGACGAATGCTGAATATATGATCAGTAGTTGACCTGTTACGTCGAAATCCACACTGATGATCCCCAATAATTTCCTCTGCATATGGAGTTAACCTTGACAAAAGGATGTTGGATAGAATTTTGTATGTAGTCGACAAAAGTGATATGCCTCGATAGTTACTGCAATCTGTCTTATCACCCTTCTTATAAATAGGCACAATGACCGACTCCTTCCATTCCTCAGGCAATTCCTCCTTATTCCAAATAGAAATAATAAGTTTATGGATTTCAGACCGAATAATCCTACCCCCTGCTTTAATCAATTCTGCTGGACTGTGACATATAGACCTAGGTAGTTTTGGCACCATCGTATGGCTAAAAGCGAGGAGGGTAAAGGTCAGTTTGTCTCTGCCCACACTATGGAAGCTTGTGGGAGAGAGGAGGTACAGCTGCATTAATTCTTAACCTCGGCACTAGATGGGGTTATGGTCAGTCTCACGCGTCGACCGCTTTATCCCCGCGGAAAGAGCCATTAGTACCCATTAAATGGGTGGATCGATGTGCTCCAGAGCCGCTGTGGGCGCCTTGGAGAAGAGAATAATCTCCTGCCCTTGTCCAGGATTCGAAACACGTTTGAGGATAATATTAAATTGGATCTTAAAGGAGTAGGATGGGAGGACGTACACTAGGTTTATCTGGCTCAGGGTAGGCACAAGTGGCGGGCTTTTGTGAACACGGCATCGAACTGTGGAATTCCATAAAATGCGGATGCATTCTTGATTAGCCGAAGAACTGGTAGCTACTCAAGTAGGATTCTGGTGCATGTAGTTAGCCAGTTATTGGTTAGTAGATTATAGTTTGTGGTAATGTTTTTGTCTTGGCATTGTAGCCTGTGTGTTAGGGTCGCTCGCATTTCGTCAGTTGTCTGCATTAGACGTGCCTGACGTTACTGGTTTGCCTTTTTCCCCTGCCTACTGTGTAAGCTTCTAGGCGTTGTCTGTTGTTCATCTGTTGGTCTGGTGGGTAATACGCTTTGTATAATGTATCGTGTTGTATTGTACAGAAACTTCCTGTTTTCTTACTTGAAGATGGAGTAAGGACCAGCCTGCGAAACGTCTTGACACGTTTTTGGCTTTAAAGAGTGTCCTGCCGTGTAGGTCTGTTGACGTGAATTTTCGTTAACGCCTTCTCTGAAAGTTTCAGCACATATATTGCATTCAATAGGTACAGATTCTTCCGCTAAGATTGGTTTCAGTTTTGTATTCACCTTTAAGAGCAGCACGCGAATAATCAAACCACGTTAATATTTAATCTCTAGCGTCACTGACCGAGAATTCTGTTTGGCTGGCAGAAAATCTGTGAATGTCAATGTCGTGTGACCGCCGCCCATTTTGTATCGCACCCTTTCTCCTGTGATCAGCTTGCTGATTCAGCTAGAATAATACCCATTGTTATTTCTCGGACGGAAGGGTAGTTACTGTGCCCAGATGGGGCGGAGACTTTTCATCCTGGTTTGTGTGACTCTCCTCTTCATATGCAAGCCGTTCTCAAGCGGGAGACAGCCAAATTGTGCAGCTATATCCTGCTTAATGTGAAACACAGCTGTGTTAACTCTTCACAGTTGGCACTCATGGAAGTGGTGAAGCGTGTTTTCTACAGGATAGAGGCACGTTGCCTTTGACTCAATATATGTACACATACAGTACTTTATAGCAAAACAGATCCTACATATGCACAATATTATTGTTTATTTATTTATCTTTTTTTTTGTTCATCTTCTCCCAGACATGTTTCGGCATGTAACTATGCCATTATCAAGAGGGCTGTATCGAAATTACATAAGATGTGCATGAATGTGACTATAAAATATTAAAACTTTTCAAATGTTAAAATCTTCTATAAAATTTGTTGCACAGTTCTTGTACTTATTTTGCTGCTATGGTGCTGTGTTTTTGCCTGGCGTCCCCAGTTGATGTAATGCCAAGGTTTGTGTTATAGGACATTCCAGGTATCAGGTCGAGTGTGTCTAGTGGGAGTGTACTGAAACACGTCATGGATCTGTTTTGCTATATTGATCGTATGCACGGAAATTAATAACATAAAATACAGTACTTTATTTATTTATTTATTTATTTATTTATTTATTCGTATGTATATCTGTCATCTAATTGATAGCTGGCATCGCATGGTCGGTGTGGTGTCCGAGCTATGGGCTGCTCGATCGAGTAATTGTAGTTGATTTGCAGCGGTGGAACATGGTATCCCTTTTCTCCTAAGCATCCAGATTGGCCCTGGGTCCCACCCATTTGCCTATTCAGGGGATGCCGGGGGTGAAGTGGCCAGTGCGTGAACCTGACCTTTCATGTTAACAAATAACGGGGATGCGTGGTTTGAGGCAGTCACAAATGTGTTGCTCAAGATTCGTTTCTTCTAGGATGTTACACGATGTCGATTGGCAAACATTTAACGACGTTTCGAAACAGTATAAGAAGAGAACAGAATACGCTTCTTGGGATGCCTGAGGTGAACGCACTATGATTGTTCGAACAGTCCGTACCTACTTACCAATCGACACCGCATAACATCCCAGAAGAATTAAGCCTTCAAACAATAGGTATAGTGTGACAGTTCGTCCTGTTGGCCGTCTGTCCGTCCAAACCGAAGTCCTACTTCTGAAACGACGCAAACAAACAGGGCCGCCGACAGCGGGTTCGGGCCAAGGGGAAAAAATTTTTGGGCTGCAAGCAAGGGCGGATCGGCTAAAAGTCTTACACTAAATCGAAAATTTATAATTTCAGATATACACCCAAAAAATTGATTGAAAGAGAGTATGTTTGGATGCAAACGTCACAATCGAATCATGTATATATTTTACATATAACACTGTCTATACTTACATATATATTTTACTCTTTAATATATACATATTTTACGATTCACCAAGTAAGTAGTAATATCTGAACTATATGTGACCTTTGTGTGATATGCACTCCCTGAAATGGGCACAAAAGATGGCCGAAACGTATAGGAATTACCTATATTTATTTCAACTAGTGCAAAAAGTTGGAAATAAGCTCACTCATATACGTACGTTCCACGAAGGATGTATAATATTAATTTAAAAAATTCATCATAAAACTTTTATTCATTTGAATGCACGTTCTAATGACAGCAGTAGATAAAACGTGTGAGGACAGGGGAACGTATTGGACGTCGATGTGGGTCATCCGGACGACTGTTATCAGGTAGACAGGAAGCAATACACGATTTGTGATTCTCTTTTGTCAATTTAAAAATTTTTCAACCAAAATAAATAATTGCCGATCCCAGTGCCCGCGCGGTCTAAGGCGTAGATCTGCAGCCGAGTGCTTGCTGGGATCGTGGGTTGGAATCCCACCGGGGGCAGGGATGTTTGTCTTGTATAGTGTTTGTGCTGTCAGGTAGAGGTCTCTGTGACGGGCCGATCCCTCGTCCAGAGGAGTCCTACCGACTATGGTTTGTGCTTGAGTGTGATCAAGTGAAAATAAACAACCTCGACACCGACTGTGAACAAGTAGGTAGAAGAGGGAAGGACTAAGAAGAAGAAGAAGAGAATAAATAATTAATTCTCTGGTACAGGGTGTTCTTTCAGCTTTTGTCAGGTACACTTGTCTGCAGCGCGAATAAAAACATTGCCTGGTACAAACATTCAGTGTCATCTCAAAGGTCCCGCTGAATTATACGTGTAATATATCAGTACTGTACACTACGGGATACAGTTCATTCCTATTTGTAAAACGTATCACGAGTTCGAATATGGTTTTTTGTGTGGCGTGCGCGTTGTAACATCCAGGATTTATTATCGTTGTGTGTGGGTGTTTTACGAAGTGAATATTAGTTGGTGTGTTTTTTTCATGGTTGTTTGTTTCAGTGTAAGTGTTACGGTGTCCTTGACAGAATGAGTTCTCTAAACTGTACGGTTTCGGTAAATGCGCAAACAACACTTGAGAATTGTTGGGTTTTTAAGTGTTTAAAAATCCCAAAGAGGCTATAGTGACCTGCGGAATGGATTGTGGGACTAAAACGCACGTACACGTACACGTACACGTACACGTACACGTACACACACACACACACACACGTACACGTACACACACACAGAGCCTTGTAGAGGTTTTGAACAGTTTTATCGTAAACACAAGTATGTTTGCGGTACAAAACTTGGCGATACGGCGTAACACATGGATGTCCAACCAGCGGCCCCCCAGATTATGCGGCCTGCGGCCTCATTTGTATATGATGTATGTACTGTAGAAATGTTAACATAATTAAGGCAGTTAGGTATACGACGTATTGTTATTTTCCCACATGCGGTGCGCGAATCAGCCTACGATAGCAGGTGTGGCCCTTTGCCATAAAGAGGTTGGACACTCATGGCGTAACGGATCAAAAGACTTGAGTCTTCGAACTGTTCAGGCTTTGCGTAATGAGATGCTGTCTTAGCGCGTTTATCTCCATTCAGTTATTTCTTTGTTCATTTTTCTTTCATTCTTTCATTTATTCATACAGACATAATACATACATACATACATACATACATACACACACACACACATACATACATATACATACATACATACATACATACATACATACATGCACACATACATACATATACATACATACATACATACATACATACATACATACATACATACATTCATACATTCATACATACATACAGATATAATACATACATACATACATACATACATACATACATACACACACACACACACACATACATACATACATACACACACACACATACATACATATACATACATACATACATACATACATACACACACACATACATACATACATATACATACATACATACATACATACATACATTCATACATTCATAAATACATACACACATACATACATATACATACATACATACATTCATACATTCATAAATACATACACACATACTTACATATACATACATACATACATACATACATACATACATACATACATACATACATACATACNCGACTCCACCTAAAATTCCTTCCGACTCCGACTGCACCTAAAATTCTTTCCGACTCCGACTCCACCTAAAATTCCTTCCGACTCCGACTCCACCTAAAATTCCTTCCAACTCCGACTCCACCTAAAATTCCTTCCGACTCCTACTGCACCTAAAATTCTTTCCGACTCCGACTCCACCTAAAATTTCTTCCGACTCCGACTCCACCTAAAATTCCTTCCGACTCCGACTACACCTAAAATTTCTTCCGACTCCGACTGCACCTAAAATTCTTTCCGACTCCGACTCCACAGCCCTGGTTTTTGAACTGTATGCAGGGATGCTTGGTACGAATTTCGATTGCCGCACCGAATATCCTGACAGAGTCTTCTTTATGATATTTCTTAATTTCTTCTGGCGGTTGTCAGGGCATTACCCTATAAATATGGCCGCGAATGATTCATTTCACTCCCGTGGCAGTTAATTATTCGCCATCTTCCGCTCTTTCAACGCTGCGGGGTCTGTGCAACGTGAAGTACAGATAAATGAACAAATAAATACATTGAAGAGCCCAGGAAGACGACCTCGTCGACTTAAATAGCCCAGCTGGGTTGTGCAACGGCGACTTTTTAATCTTCTTTTAATTTTAATGCAACAGCACGATTCAAACCTTGACCTCTGTATTGCAGCTAAGATAAAAAGTTGTCCATGTGCGTACAGAGTACCACACCGCTAATCAAAACTGCAAAACTGCATTCATAAAGAAGTTTAGAAGAGGTTAGATTCAAGTAATACCTCTTGTCGTCCATTTAACTTCTGTATTTCCCTATGATGCTTATATAGATTGAAATATGGAGAACTGTAATTTTCCAGTCATTTTTTGTGGATGTGAAACTTGATCTGTCGCCTAAGGGCGACTGCAATTGACATTGTTTGAGAAGAGTGCTCAGGAGAACATGTGGATGTTGTAGAAAGATGGGGGAAACTGCATGATGAGATGCCTGTTTTGAATTTATCTTAGTATTGCTTTAGTGAACAGATCAGACTAGGATGTGATGAGCGTGGCGTGTAGCACGCATAGTAGAGATGAAAAATTCATACTGTTTAGCAGTTTTAGTAGGAAAATCTGAAATGAAACGACCACGTGGAAAACTGAGGCGTAGATGGGGTAGTAATATTAAAATGGATTTTAAAGACATATAATGGGTGAGTGTGGAGTGAGTTTGTATGCCTGAGGACAGAGACCCGTGGCGGGCTGTTGTGAACACGGGAATGAACCTTCGGGTTTCATAAAATGATTGAAATTTCGTGACGAACAACTTGTGAAGAAAGACAATGCCTCGTGGACTTAATAATGCACTACTACTGTTACTGCGTGCGTGGGCCGAAGAGGGACGGTCTAGCAGTAGACTGAAGGGACTGCATAATGAGGAGCTTCATGAGCCTTAACCTTTTAAAGCCTAGCGGTAACTTTACGTACCACCAGGTTTAACATTAAAAAATTCTACGTCGTGCCCACATTGCGTTTATGTGTTTTGTACGGATCTCAGAACAAACAGCAACTTTTGCCTTATAAAACATTAAGAGACTGGTTTTTATAACCGAAGTGGAGAGTGTTTACAGCGCGGTACGCACTGAGTCCTTATATAAAACAGATACGCTTCGTCTTTAACCTTTTAAAGCCTAGCGGTAACTTTACGTACCACCAGGTTTAACATTAAAAAATTCTACGTGGTGCCCACATTGCGTTTATGTGTTTTGTACGGATCTCAGAACAAACAGCAACTTTTTCCTTATAAAACATTAAGAGACTGGTTTTTATAACCGAAGTGGAAAGTGTTTACAGCGCGGTACGCACTGAGTCCTTATATAAAACAGATACGCTTCGTCTTTAAAGGGTTAATCCTCGTAAGATGTTATTCCGGTGATCAAATCATGAAAAGTGAGATGGACGGAGCTTGTGGCAGTTGTGCGGAACAGGAGAGGTGCATGCGGGGTTTTGGTGGGGAAACCTGACGGAAGGAACCACTTTGAAGATCGAAGTATAAATGGGAGAATAAAATTAAAACGGATCTTGGCGGAACAGGGAAGGAGGGACTTGGAGTGGATTGATGTGGCCTGGGGTAGGGCGAGTGGTGGGCTGTTGTGAACACGGGAATGAACTTTCTGTTTCCATAAAATTGGAATTTCTTGAGTAGGTGAGGAACTGTTTGCTTCTCAAGGAGGCCTGCGCCCTATGTAATGAGTTACTACGACTAAAACTGCTGCTCCTACTACTACTACTACTACTACTACTACTACTAATACTACTAATAATAATAATGATAATAAACTTAATGTTTATGTTGCAGGTGAGTTGCGTCTATCTACCACCATCGGAGTTACCGCCCAAGGTAGCAGTGTAGTAAGTAAACAAAGCACGCTTACTGCGTATGTGCGTAACAACATGATATTGACGTCTCCTTTGGTCAGGAAGTTGCAAGATAAGATTACTTTCTAGCGCTCTGTTTTTGCCTTCCAGTTCTTTCGTGTCCGCAAATAGTGTCGGCGATTTCTCAAATATTGTTTTGATTCGAGTGTAACATGCTGAGTTAGTGTTTATGTTGCTACATATTTTGTTGCGTGATTGGAGAAGTGGAAGATAGTGTCACCCCACGATCAGAGTGCGACGTATAGCTCAACCTCGGCACAGGGTGGATGTGAGGGGTCAGCCTCACGCCCCGGTCGCTTTATCCCGCACAGAAAGAGCCCCAGGTACCCGCTGAGTAGGTGAGGGGCTGGGCCCTAGAGGCGGTCTGGACGTTTTGAAAAAGAGAAAATTCTCTGACCTCAGCCGGGATTCTAACCCCGCATCGTCCAGTACGTAGTAGAATGGGTAATGAATTGGGAAGGACACGGCAGGGCGCGTTTGTCGCTTAATTTGATGTAGATCCCGGCTTATACCTGGAATGCTGACTTACCACAAGAATGCGGGAAAGAATTATAACATCTTTGCGTCCCTCTACAGCTGTAGTGGGCCGGAGCCTTCTCATTGTCGAGGCTTCGTGATCACACTCAGTCACCACACTCAGTAGGGCTACTCTCAACGAGGGATCGGCCTGTCGCAGAGACCTCTATCTGACTACACACAACACTCACAAGAGACAGACATCCATCCATCCCCCCCCCCCCCCCGACAGCATTCGAACCCACAATCCCAGCAAGCGAGCGACCGTAACGCACACACGCCTTAGACCCCACGGGCACTGGGATCGGTAGAATTATACTGTAAAATAGCCAATAAATCTATCGAAGTTGGGGCAAGTTTAAAGTGTTTGACAGCGATGGTAACTAACCAGAACAGGATGCGGAGAAATTAAAAGGTGGAATAAGATTGGGGAGTGGTCAAACCATTAGTTTGATATAATTTGTACTTCCGTCTGATATCTAGAAATCTTAAAAAATTTAACTATATAAGTATATATTTCTATCTGTTGTCTTATATGTGTGTGAAACTTGGTCTTTGAATTTAAAGGAAGAACTTTCATTGAAGTTGTTTTAACCCTTTAAAGACGAAGCATATCTGTTTTATATAAGGACTCAGTGCGTACCGCGCTGTAAACACTCCACTTCGGTTATAAAAACCAGTCTCTTAATGTTTTATAAGGCAAAAGTTGCTGTTTGTTCTGAGATCCGTACAAAACACATAAGCGCAATGTGAGCACCACGTAGAATTTTTTAATGTTAAACCTGGTGGTACGTAAAGTTACCGCTAGGCTTTAAAAGGTTAAAAGAGCGCTGACGAGAATTTTGGACTTGAGAGGGAGGCAGTAACACAAGGCTGGAAGATATTTCATAATGAGCTTAAAATTTTTTCTGTTTACCAAATATTATTAGGTTAATAAAATGGAGGATGAAGTGCGTGCAATGTACAAAACGTTTGGGAGAGATTGGAAACGCATGCAAAGTTTTGATTGAATATCTGTACGGAAGAGCGTCTGGAAGGCCTAGACGTGGATCGAAGTATGAAATTACTTGAGACCTTAAGAATAGTGCTTGTGTTCATCTGGCTTGGGATAAGGGAATAAGGGTGGAGCTGTAGGGAACACGGTAGTGAAGGATCGGCTTCCGTAAACGGCACAGAATTGCTTTTTGAGTATCGGCGATAGTGAACGTTCTTGAAAGTGCCATGGAGTTCTGTTAGTGTGTGTGCTCTATGGTGTTGTGTTAATGGTTCACTCTGTCTTCCCCCTCGCGCTGTACATTCTGTGTGGCACGCACAAACATATCTGCCTTTGTCTGCGGCCCTAAATTGCGTGCAGCAGAGCTTAACCAAGCACTCCCCCTACATCAGGTTTGGTGACGCCGGCCTACTGTGCTGCAGTGGGGGCAGGAACATAGAGAAATAAGAGAAGGAAGAATGCTAGCATTTAACAAAACATCCAACAGTGCTGGAGGCCACAAAAATGAAGCATTTCTTTCTAACAGTGAAAACAAAGCACATAACATGGGTCCAGATCAAAGTTACGGAATGGTTTTCAATTATTGTTGTGTGATTAGCAGACGTCATTTTGGCCGGGCTTTGTGTTTTGTGACATAAACTTCGGTTATGTTCGTATAAATCAGTTTAAAAATCTGCCTGGCCATTGTTAAGAGGTTTGTCGCAAATTTGACGCTTTATTTGTACCGATATTTAAAAGTTTATTCGTTAATTTATTTAAGAACGCATTGTAGTGTTCACTTCTTCGAACGTTTGCCTCCATTTCGCGTTACCCAAACGCATTAATCTCAGAAGAAACTGAAAAGAAAACAAAAACTATACTTTTACCCACCTGTTCCCCATTCTCTCCCAAAAGAAAGTATTTTTGAATTTCTGATGTGTTTTAACAACTGTAGTTTAAGGTAAAGATAAAGTGGTGCCTGGTATTAGACAATGTGGGGCAGCGGAGGTAAAGCTGCATCCATCCTTACCCCATGGAGATACGTGGGAAGTAACGTTGAGCTTTGTACTCCAGCCGATTAGCCCTTTAAAGACGAAAGGTAATCTGTTTTATGTAAGGACTCAGTGCGTACCGCGCAGTAAACACTCTCCACCTCGGTTATAAAAACTAATGTCTTAATGCTGAGTAAGGCAAAAGTTGCTGTTTGTTCTGAGATCCATAGAAAACACATAAACGCAATATCAGTATAATGTAGAATTTTTGAATGTTAAACCTGGCGGTACGCAAAGTTACCGCTAGGCTTTTAAAGGTTAATCAGCGGGGGAAAAGACCTCTTTATGCTGTAATCGTGAGGCTGGGTGTTACGTTTTCATGTCTCTTTTCCAGAAGAACAGCCCACGGATCTTTCCGAATTTGGCGTAAGCCATTGGGTGCTAAGAAGACTCATAAGCTGGGTGTAATTTTTGCGTTTTTAAACACCTGCAGTGCGAACTGTTTTAAACTAATAGATGTAAACTAATGCTTTTAAATGCAGTAAGTAGGAAAGGTTAAACATATTGACCTAAACACACGTTCGCGTTTTAATAAATCAACCAACAAAATACGCTATATATAGGGAAAATCCCCACTGGTGTTGTAAGGTTTTTTCCGTATATACAGGGTGTTTCAGGAGGCGGGAGAATGTTCCCCGGGTAACTTTGTGTCCTCGGTATGGCTTGGCTTCGCTTGGCTATGGGGCTTAAGGACGAATTTGTAAAGTGTGCAGATGCACATGTTAAACAGGTGCAGGGCGCTGAATCGAAAGAAGACTGCATTCTTTTTCGCATCATTATTTCCGGTACCTTTGAATTTTGGATATAGGTGTGCTTGACTGTATCGGTGTAAATTAATCTAGGGAACGTTCTTCCAAAGTATAACAGATTCCTCCTGAAACAGCCTTTACAGTGTATTTTATTCGGAGTTGAAGGTGTAATACAGAACCGATCCCAGTGGCCGCGCAGTCTGAGGCGTAGGTCTGCGGCCGAGCGCTTGCTGGGATCGTGGGTTCGAATCCCACCGGGGGCATGGATGTTTGTCTCTTATGAGTGTTTGTGTTGTCAGGTAGAGGTCTCTGCGACGGGCCGATCCCTCGTCCAGAGGAATCCTACCGACTGTGATGTGTGTCTGAGTGTGATCAAATGCAAATGACCCTCTACACCTGCTGTGAACAAGTAGGTAGAAGAGGGAAGGACTACGAAAACAAACGAAACATTTATGATGTACTACAAATCAGTACGAATTTTCCCTAGGTGTAGTGTATTTATACGGAAATATGAACACAAGAAGAAAATATTTACGCATATTTTATGCTATTTGAAATATGTGTTAATTCATTTGTTAATCAGATTTGCGTAATATCCTGCGTGGAGCTTAATTTGCGTGTAGGTAAGTGTGTTGACCCTTATAAATCGCGATTATCGTGTGGCCCAGTTTCGTCCAGGCAGCTCCGCTAAAGGGATCGATAGCTCCCGTGACAGATTAGAGTGAACCACTGAATGTTCCAAGAGCAGCAGAGGTGATGCCCGTTCTTGCCTGTTTGGGGCCCCGTATTAACCGTAACGCTTTTGGCAATAGAGGGGCTGTGAATTAAGTTGTGGAATAATGGGGCAGGGTTTTGTTTTATGAGGACGCTTATTCTAAACGCTGTGTGTCTGCAAATGGAAGGGGCAGCGCAGTGAGGTTTCCTGATTTGAGAAGGACTGGTGAGGAATGCTGATAGAAGCGACCTCGACGGGATTCGAACCTGCGAGTGAGTAATTGGAAGGCTGGGATCATAAATCCATTACTTTACCTACAGAATCATTTATGTTGTATATTGGAGTTAGTTAGAAGCCGTGATGGCGTAATAGTATAGCGATATGCTACGGGCTGGATGGTCTGGGATTCGAATCCAGACAGGGACAAGATATTTTCTGTTGTTCAAAACCATCCAGACCTCCTCTGGGGCCCTCAAAACCTCCTGTTCAAAGGTGTTCTTTCCTGGGAGTAAGTCAGCCGGGGCATGAAGTTGACCACTGACCTCCATCCAGTGCCGAGGTTAAGAAGGAATGGAGCTATGCATCTTCCCCCCCCCTCCCCAATATGCCATCATGGCGTGGGCAGGGACAACTTCACTTTTTTTTAAAATAATCGTGCTAGTTCGGGCGTAAGATTTTGTAAATCAGAAACAGTTGCAACGGTATGACATTTCTGTGTATATATTTTACTCACAACCATCAAAAAATGTGGTAAATTACGGTTGGATGACCGAGGTTTGATTGCCAGCAATTATACCCGGTCGCTACCAACTGCTTACTAGCTCACCCGGTCTTTTGTTTAACCCTTTAAAGACGAAGCGTGTCTGTTTCATATAAGAACTCAGCGCGTACCGCGCTGTAAACACTCTCCACTTCGGTTATAAAAACCAGTCTCTTAATGTTCTATAAGGCAAAAGTTGCTGTTTGTTCTGAGATCCGTACAAAACACATAAACGCAATGTGGGCACCACATAGAATATTTTAATATTACACCTGGTGGTACGTAAAGTTACCGCTAGGCTTTAAAAGGTTAATGGATATTAAGAGTGATTAAGCGGACAGAGCTTCGAACTGACCACCCACTTGTGCTTAGTGTTGAGGTTTGGAAAGCATGGAGCATTTATCTCCACTCCCTCCGTGTGCCTTAAAGGCGTGGTCCTTAGGAACAGGGGTAACGTTACGTTTATCTCTATAATGGAAGACTTTATAATATGCTAAAACGGGGTCTGCATATATTTGAGCAATGTTTATGAACTTAACTAGTGCAAATCGATACGTTCTGCCTTCCTGAATAACTTAATCCAGTTGACTTCTCAGCCGGTGGTACGCGCAGTTATTTCGGAGTTATCTTTTTATTTTGTCGTAATTCAATTTGAAAGTTGTTAACCGCATTAATAAAAGTGTTTTAATGCGTGTGAAAGAAAAGAAGATAACTGATAAATTTATACGAAGAGACTATTTTATTTTTCGAATATAAATACAGATTGCCGTATGTCGTTTAATCGCGACTGATGACAGAATATTCTGACATGTTTAACCTTTTAAAGCCTAGCGGTAACTTTACATACGACCAGGTTTAACATTAAAAAATTCTACGTGGTGCCCACATTGCGTTTATGTGTTTTGTACGGATCTCAGAACAAACAGCAACTTTTGCCTTATAAAACATTAAGAGAGTGGTTTTTATAACCGAAGTGGAGAGTGTTTACAGCGCGGTACGCACTGAATCCTTATATAAAACAGATACGCTTCGTCTTTAAAGGGTTGAACACATCAAACAGCGTGACAGACCCGAGGAATTGAGGGGCCGCAGATTGTCGTAGTTATTCAATTTTGGCTCTTCAGTTACGTCTCTGACTGTGGTGAATGTTGAGGGAAAACGACACAGTCATGAAAGCTTAAGAATCTTACTGCGTGTCGGTAGAAGGGAAAGCAGCAGGCAGAAAATAAGTAATAATGTTTTGGGAGAGACACAAATCCGTATCTGCTAATCTGAAATGCAACTGCATGGGTGGCAGTTGCAAGCATTACTTATTTGTATTTTCCGAGAGATTTTACTGCCAGTTTGAAAGTACTAATCCAGTGCAGCCCTGTCGGTAGTATGATCGTTGTGTCTTTATTGGTACATACATAGCAGGTTAGCCCTTTAAAGACGAAGCGTGTCTGTTTTATATAAGGACTCCGTGCGTACCGCGCTGTAAACACTCTCCACTTCGGTTATAAAAACCAGTCTCTTAATGTTTTATAAGGCAAAAGTTGCTGCTTGTTCTGAGATCCGTACAAAACACATAAACGCAATGTGGGCACCACGTAGAATTTTTTAATGTTAAACCTGGTGGTACGTAAAGTTACCGCTAGGCTTTAAAAGGTTAACAAAAGAGCACGCGTAAGAGGCATGAAAACTTTTTATTCGAAATCTTGTTTTATTAATTATTTTAGTTTAACATTTTAGTAGTATATGAAAGTGTTCTCTATTTTATGTTAATTGTACAAAACGCTAAATTAGAAAAGCAGTAACTGCATGTTATTAGTATTTTCGGTATGTAGTGGTAAAGTAAATTTTTTTATATTACTCAAACCGTGCATTGTCTGAAGTATAGAACATTACAAACCAACTACATGCACACTTTATTATGCACTAAAATGTTCGAATTACACTCCTACATGTTTCGAACCGTCAGGCGGTTCATCTTCAGGGAGAGTCACAATTATCAACTTAACTGGTGTATTACAAACAATTGTAACCAGATCTTGTGACCATACTGTTGGATGTGTGTATGATTTGTGAAATTGTGACTCTCCCTAAAGATGAACCAAGTAACGGTTCGAAACATGTAGGAGTGTAATTCGAACATTTTAGTGCATAATAAAGTGTGCATGTAGTTGGTTTGTGATATTCTAAACCTTTTTTATGTTACTGGTGCGCGAGAAAAGAAGTGGAGAAGCTCTGACTTAAACCATTGAATTGACACACCGTCGATAAGCGTTTCAGGTAACAGTTGAATGTCTTTTAAGGTTTTAAACTTTTCTTTTAGGACCCAAAAAGGGAATGGTTGCAACATGCCACATTTTAATCATACTCATTCCCACATATGCACACCTTTGATCCTAATAATTTAATAGTAGCTGACCCCTGTTTATGTCGCCCCTGTAGCAACAATAGGCAACCTGGATGGTTTATCGACCTTCGTTTTTAACAAAGGAATCAGGTGATGTAAGGGTGGTAGTCTGCCGCATGTCATTGAGGACGTAGCCTGTCGGTCGAGGGTTGGTTTTTTTTTGTTAGGGTGGATGTTTTTCTTTTATCATCCCCTCCTAGGAACAGCTGACAGGATGCGGTGATGCCAGATGTTCACAGAAGTACACGTTTTGGGGCTGTAATTTTGCCAAGACTTAACATTCAAAGTGCCAGGTGAGAAGTGACGTGCATTACGTTATTTTATTACCACTGGACCACTGAATAATAAGTAGCAACAAATAGCTTGCTCTGCGAGGTTGTTTCATAGCGTCATTTAATGGCGTTGTGGCAGCTGCTAAACAACACGCGACGTTTCGCGTCAGAAATAAATAATGGCACGCCAAAAGGACTTGGACCCATATACTGACGATATAGTAAAGTTTTATGTACCAAGTATTTTTCTGCTACTTTTACAAATATATCGTATTTTGAGAAGAAATGCCTGTAAGTTTTTTTGTTTGTCTGAACTGATGCCGTCCTGGCGTTTGGTGAAATGGGTGTAAATATCCACGCTTTCCAAACTTTTTGATCCTAGACGGAAGTGGTGAGTCTAGTTGCGTTACGCCTCAGAGAAACCGCCTCTTTATGCGTTGTATGAGAAGCTGGGTGGAATCGAGGGCCATTTTGGACATAGAGATGAAAATAGAATCTTTTGTCCCTGCCCTGAAACCAGTCCCGGTTCAGTCCAACATATTTTGACATTTTAACAAATAAGTGATAAATTCAGGCATGACAGTTTTCGTCTTGTAAGGCAAATACATGAGGGAACTATTCAAACGTGTCCTTCAGTTGCGATGGTAGTCTGAGAGTTCCTCATCGAGGTATTCCTCGCAAAGTCTTCACTGTCCGCATCTCATGTTCGCTGTGTTTTATTCGGACTATATTCAGAAAAAGTTTCATTTGCCGTACGAATGTCCTTTATTTTATGTCTGTGTGCAAAACACGTCAATCAGATACGTATCTGTATAATTCGGTAAGGCGTAGCTGTGCGCTTGCAGGCTGAATGTGGCTGCGTGCTGATTAACCCTTTAAAGACGAAACGTGTCTGTTTTATATAAGGACTCAGTGCGTACCGCGCTGTAAATACTCTCCACTTCGGTTATAAAACCCAATCTCTTAATGTTTTATAAGGCAAAAGTTGCTGTTTGTTCTGAGATCCGTACAAAACACATAAACGCAATGTGGGCACCACGTAGAATTTTTTAATGTTAAACCTGGTCGTATGTAAAGTTACCGCTAGGCTTTAAAAGGTTAAATGCATTATTGCTCCTTAGGATTCCTCCAGAGGTACGGTAGTCGGATGGAATCGCTGTCGGACACTGAAAGAGGGTTTTCGTTGCTTTTCTCAGACCTTCCACCCTTGTTGTGATAGTTTCTTGACACCGGCCAAGACCTTTTGAGACCCATTTTTTTGTATTAGGGTACGCACCCTCCGATCCTATTATATACAAGAAATACTCCATGATTTGGTGGTGGTGGTAGTGGTCACATTGAAGGTGCTGCAAGGTACGTACAAGGTTGCGGAATGTTGACATGTTACTCTTGAAATCCCCTCACTGAAGCTTCGAAAATAATCGCCAAGGACAAATGTAGGATCGCAGCTGCCGAGATGGAATTCTTGAGATGAGTCGCAGAATACCTCCATGTGGGAGAAATGTAAAGGTACTGATACATGTTTTGAATCACCTGAGAACCAACCAGCAATAACCAAGCGTTGAATTGCACAGGAGTGTGGATGTAGCAATCTTTATAGACGGACAGAAATACTCTCAGAATTGTGAAATATAGATTGATTGGGAAAATAAATAATGATAGAGGTGAGACTCAGTTGTTCCGAAATGCTTGGTGGAATAATAATAATAATAATAATAATAATAATAATAATAATAATAATGTAGGATAAGAGCAGCAGCAACAGGGTCTACCAAAAATGCCATCTTACTGCGTCGGACAAATGTTCGCTGTTGCGCATTTCATTATTTCCCATTTCTACGAAGTCTGAAGTTTCTTCACCCCATTCGTAGAATTCCACTATTGAATCATTTATTCAGCCACTTGAATCCAGTTTACACACACTCTGTGTTTAATATTATCTACGCCTACGCCTTCCAAGTGATTTGTCCCTTCGAGATTTTTGTGAGAAATTATATATGCATTTCTAGTCTGCACCTGCGTCTTGCATATCCCGACTAGTTCCTCTTCGTGGATTTAATCATGAATAATAACAATAATTATTATTGTTATTATTATTCTTTATGTGCTGACTCATCAGCCTAATGGCCAGTTAAAACATTCAGCTCGAGCACACAAAAACATAGAGTAGAAATAATAATAGAAATAATAATACTAACAACAACAACAACAACAACAGTAATAACCTACCCTCCAGCCAGTCTGCCTTGGAGGAAACCAGTCCAGCGTTAGCACACGTAAAGGGCGTGTCATTTATGCAGGACGTCCTGCATTTGATAGTAAACGTCTATCAAACACAAGGCAAGAAGTTATCCTGCAGAGGCAGGGTGAAAGCTACAAAGCGTCAATGCTGCATGATAACCAACCAGCATCTGCCCTAAACATATGTAAGTATCCCCATTCAAAAGATAAAATCCGGTATTGCAGCTGAATTATCTGAATCACACCAACACGACGCGTGCTAGCTGAAAGTGGGCAGTGTATTCAGATTCTCCCTCTTCTAGTAGGGTATTTGGTGACTCCATGTCAATTTCAGAGGCCATCTAGTGGCAAGTGACGCTTGTCTTGATAATTAAAAATGGAAAAATAAAATCACAAAGTACAAAAATTACGTTCCGTCGCGAATGTTAAAGCGATTGTTGTCCAGGTCCGAAACATGGTGAGGGGGGAACAACACGTGGGAAAACTTGGGGCTGGGGCTTTATTGTTGTTGGTTTGTTTTTCGATGCTGTCTTTCAATGCCTCAGACTGTGTGTCATCAAATTATGTCAGCGAATGATAAATTTTAAGAAAGCGATTGTGGCGTAATTGAGGCACTTAGCCCGGAATTTGCCTTACTGGGACGGAAGAAACTGCCGAAAACGTGCAGTGGAAGAGCCGGTGACCTGGTCGATTTCGAACCGGCGACCTCCCGAATACGAATCTGGAAAGCCGACAACTGTCACCCGGTACCGGGCGTCGTGAGCAGTCGAGTCGAGAATTGTATGTATTCGAGAGAAGCCAGGACTCAAAACTCTTGAAAGGTGAATCTGAAGAAGGATCTGTCTATAGCTCGGTGGAGGAGGGAATCTAGCATATGAGCTCCAAAAATGAATCACACCATCTTTTTTATAGAACCAGATGTAGCGGTCATGATTCAGGTTGCAAGAATGAGATGTTTTCAGTATGGCATGAGGATGGATGAGGCGGGTATACATAAACGACTCCTGTTGGCTGAATCTTGGGGGGTCACAGACAAGCAGCGCGACCAAAAAGACGATGGTTGGACTGTGTGACAGACGACATGGCAAGTGTTGGCGTTCGGAACTGGAAGGAAACCGAACCAGAGACGAAGAAACATGGCGAGAAAGTATCGAAGAAGCCATGGCCCACCCAGGGCTGTTGAGCTGATGCTGGTGATGATGGAAGTCCATACATTGCTTGCACGTAACCGTGTAGCTTGGAATATTCACTTAACACCATCTTGCACAGCGTATACGAAGCGAATACACAATAGGAAGCTAATACAAGGCTGTTGTTTGTTTGATAAATGTAATTTGCCTCTCCGTGTCGTCCGTCTTGAGAAGGTAATTGGTTTCTTCTTAATTTTCTTGCGAGTGAAAGCAACACGTTCCTTCGAAACGTCGGGAGCCATTAACCCAACAGCGCAGCGTCAAATCTCAGAACACCGGAATCCTCTGTGTCATAGCTTCTCAGTAATGAAATTTTCCGCCTTGTGTGGGGATTGGAAGAACCACCACCGCGTTTAGAACAGCCCGACAGTTGGTACTGTCCGTTGCTGGATGAATCCAGTCCTTGCCGTTCCGTCCTGTTTCTTTAACCCTTTAAAGACGAAGCGTATCTGTTTTATATAAGGACTCAGTGCGTACCGCGCTGTAAACACTCTCCACTTCGGTTATAGAAACCAGTCTCTTAATGTTTTATAAGGCAAAAGTTGCTGTTTGTTCTGAGATCCGTACAAAACACATAAACGCAATGTGGACACCACGTAGAATTTTCTAATGTTAAACCTGGTGGTACGTAAAGTTACCGCTAGGTTTTAAAAGGTTAAGACCCATTTATTATCCAGATGAGAGAGAAATGCAAAGCCACAAAGAACGCTTCTGGAAGCTGTGTCCTGTACAGTCTGGTATACAAAAGTTTTTCGCTTCTGACCCTTATTTGACTTCCTCTTCGACGCCGAAAGCTGCGTGCGTTAGGTTCTCTTGTAGACTTGTACAACCGCATAACATTCTTTGCATCTCTGTAGTTGTAATAGATGATGGGCCACTCTCTTGTTTTCTATTGTCTCTTAGCTTGGCGTTACCCTTCTTGTTCCCCCCTTGCCGAGGCTATGACGTCACTTGATGGTTCTACCAGCTGGCCCCCCTCCCCCTCCCTCGACCATTATCACATGTTGTATAACCATTGCCATGGAGGAGTCCTGCTGGCACAGAAGTGGTGTGACCTCCCTTGGGGCTGAGGCAGCATCAAGAGCCTGTAGAGCGGAAGGCTGTAACAGAAGTGCGTTTCAGTGGATGAAGACAGAATATTTTAATGTGAAAACAGACAAAGCCCTGTCATTTCTGCCCAGAGATATTCTTAAACTAAAATAAATACTTTAATATCCATACGCTTATGTGTGCTTAATCTTATACGTTTCTAAATAGTATACAGATGTAGGCCATTACGATACACGATATTATTTTGGCCAAAATCTTGTTTACAGTTTTAATACCCCGAAATTTAGCGATTTTGTATTATTTTACAGGGGTTTAAATTAGCGTCTAGTGCTGTGGTCGCTAGTTGTATTCTGGCCCATACTGAAGAACTGTGAAAGAATTGCGTACGGGCGCAAAACGTTCACATCGGAGCCGGGACGGCGTAGTCGCAGTTGTGACTAGACCACAGACTAGACGACCCGGGATTCAAGTCCCGGCAGGGGCAAGAGGCTACTCTGGTCTCCAGTACGTCCAGACCAGTGTGGGGCTCACGTGCCTTCTTGGGTGTTTAAGAAAGCAGTGCCGGGGAGAGCACTGTTTAATTAGGCAAAAAGGTAAAGCAGTCCCATTACAGGCCTGGACAGGCCCTGAGGGTTCCAGGAGGTTAAGGCTGCTAGATTTCAAGACAGTTGTCACATGAAGGTGGTAACGTTGTTAGCCCTACACACCGGCCGCCTTTACCCCCCAGGAAATATTCGTGGTACTCATTTCTGTTAGAGGCTGAGTCGACCCCAGGGCCATATTGCGACCGGAAGGGTTAGATAAATGAAAAATCGGAATGACCCTATCTGGAATCGAACCCACTGCCTTGCGACTTGTAGCGCAGTGCCTCAACCAACTGCGCCACCGCGTGCGCTATTAAATTAGGAAGAGCTAGAAATACTGCGATAGAGAAAATTTCATTCAAAATGTTGGTTTAGCGTATAAGAGATGAAAATGCGAAATGAAAGTTGAGGCAGAGTGTGAGGACTTGGACTGGATTCAGCTGGCTCAGGATAGGGTGCTGTGGCGATAATGAACCTTAGGATTTTATTAAAACTGGAATGTAGGCCGTCTGTGCCATGTCACCTTTCAAAAAG
Source organism: Coptotermes formosanus (assembly GCA_013340265.1). Classification (NCBI taxonomy): domain Eukaryota; kingdom Metazoa; phylum Arthropoda; class Insecta; order Blattodea; family Rhinotermitidae; genus Coptotermes; species Coptotermes formosanus. Next base: position 785,939 of record BLKM01000431.1, on the reverse strand, counting down.
GCAGCCAACTACTATAGTTATTAATACCGTTCTAATAGGAACAGTTATTTGGAATCCTTGTTCACCGGAATTCCAAGTACTGCTTCTTGTCTTTAAGCTGTTGGGATTATGAAATGTCACTTCCGGTCACTTTGGCTCCATTTTATGTCCAGCAGAATATCAGGTGACGCAGCAAAGAGACTGTAATCTGAGGATGACAGCGGCTTCTTGTTGTCGAACCTTGCAGTTTCTGACCGGAAGTGGGGGGTGAGGTCAGGCCTTTATTCGACAGCTGGTGGGCAACCTAAGTAGTTACATGGTTGCGGATTACAGACCCAGACGTACTGACCTCAATTACTGTTGTCCTTAGGTGATATTAAAAATATCGCCATCGAATTTATGAAAAGCAGAAAAAAAAGGTCAGGTTTTTATTTGCCATACAAATTTGTTTTCGCATGGCTACATAAGCCCTATAACGGTGCGTATGTTCAAATTCTTCATTCTTCATTAAATAATTACCACATCGAAATGTTCCAGATAAGTATGTAGTTCTTAATGGGATCGTGGAGTTATTAACCCTTTAAAGACGAAGCGTATCCGTTTTATACAAGGACTCAGTGCGTACCGCGCTGTAAACACTCTCCACTTCGGTTATAAAAACCAATCTCTTAATGTTTTATAAGGCAAAAGTTGCTGTTTGTTCTGAGATCCGTACAAAACACATAAACGCAATGTGGGCACCACGTAGAATTTTTTAATGTTAAACCTGGTCGTATGTAAAGTTACCGCTAGGCTTTAAAAGATTAATATTCAAAAATTTCACATGCTGCTCACACTGCGTTTATGTGTTTTATGAGGATCTCAGAATAAACAGCGGTTATTTCATTACACAGCATTAACTGTTTCGTTTTTATAACAGAGATGGAGAGTGTTTACAGCGCGGTACGCACTAAGTCCTTATATAAAACAGATTACGTTTCGTCTTTAAAGGGGTAATGAGTGATTGGATGATGTGTAAACTAAGGTGGCCTGTTTTAGGTAATATCATGTATTAGCCGTGAAAGCAAAGACACATGTATTGTTAGGCAGGATAGGCAGGACTGGCCGAGATTCGAACGAAATGCTGTAATAGTATGAAACAGACACACTACTGCGGTGGTGACCCACTTTATCATGTGTGATGTGGAGGACACAAAGGTGTGTGACATCTTTTATAGTTTAAATATGGCGGAAAGTATGTGTCTTGCACAGTCATTGGTTGTTGATGCCGCCAGAGATTGGTCAGATTTTGCTTTAGTCTTGTCTAGTGTGGAGAATTCTCTATATATCTGAGTTCATAAAAGCATTAAAGGGTCTCAGACGCTGGAACAGCACAGGAAAATTCAAACGTCCATATCTAAAATAGGATTCAAACTCACGGGTCTATCGATGTAATATTCACCAAGCACTGGCACCTGCGGCGGGAATATTCCATAAGAAATAATACTATTGAATCCGATCCCAGTGGCCGCGCGGTCTAAGGCGTAGGTCTGTGGCCGAGCGCTTGCTGGGATCGTGGGTTTGAATCCCACCGGGGGGGGGGGGGGCATGGATTTTTGTCTCTTTTGAGTGTTTGTGTTGTCAGGTAGAGGTCTCTGCGACGGGCCGATCCCTCGTACAGAGGAGTCCTACCGACTGTGGTGTGTGTCTTGAATATGGTCAAGTGAAAATAAACAACCTCGACACCTGCTGTGAGTAGGTAGAAGAGGGAAGGGCTGAGAAACGAATAATACTATTGAAAATGATTTAACTCCCCCCCCCCCCCCCCCAAGACATGTTTATTAGTGTACTCTAGTTCGGTATCTTATCTGAGACTTTCAGTCTGTGTGTGCGGCAGATAATTCCATATGCTGGGCCGCACTAAGCCTCTGCGTGTCTCAGTTCTGATCAACGCTCATTTCACAGATATATATGTCTTTCATGTCAAGTAATTAATATCGTTGTTTAGCGTTTGTCCTTATGTTAAGTTTGTCTAATGTAATGTTAAAAGTTTTGCATCGTCGCCGCGTTTATAATTGTTTATATAGAAGTATTGCTTCGTATCTGATGTGTAGGCATGTTTATTGTCTCTGTTGGTATCATATGTGACCTTCTAACTGCAATATTCTGTTGGTTGACGCCGTAATACCGAAAGCTAAATAAAAATTTCCCGTTCCCGCCACTTAACAAAAGTTTGAGTTCTACATTCCTTGTGGCTTATGTAGTAACGTGTGTTGGTATAAAACACCAGTTGCCTTTTATCACATTTATTGTTTTCGTTGTTTTTGTTTTGCGCTTGTGTTTTATTGTCTTTGCTCCTTGTTTGTTTGCTCGTTTGTTTGTTTGATTGTTTGTTTGTTTACAACAGTACAAGTTTCTGAACAAAAGTTGAATGTTTTCACCGGTTTTAAAGTTGCCCATTTCGTGCATTTCTGATCGCTGTATTAGTTTATTTCATACCAACCAAATACATAGTATCAAATACATATAAACAGTGAAGACACGAGTCAGACATGTTTCGGTAAAAGTATACCATCCTCAGGGAGTACATTGTGCCGATATTGAATCCAGCAACAAAATGTGAAATAATATTTACAAAGTTACGAAACTTTGTAAATATTATTTGTATGTAATGGATATTGTGCACTGCGTTGGTATAAAAAATGAGTACTTTTTCCCAGTGCCTTTTATTGCCCGAAAATTAGTGTTGAACCATTTAGGCTAATTCGCGGACAGAGAAAATCGTCTCATGATAAAAAGAAAATAAGAACAAGAAATAATAAAATAACACTTTTTGGGATTTGATCGGTTCTTGTTCTCAGGCTCAAAATATGGTCAAAATCTTACGATGTTGGACCCGACAAACAAACGTGCTGTCAATGTCGCTCCTGTTATACAAGTTTAAGTTTCTGCGGTGGTTATCAGCTGTATCAACTCGCTGAAAATTGTAATCATGAAAGCAAGCAGTTTGATCGAAGAGCTCACAAATCTTTATTCTCTTTTTCTGTTGTTAGGAAAGAAAGTAGACCATAAAAACGCTGTGTGAAGGGGCACATCCTAAACATATTTTTAACGCAACTGTACCAGGGTTTATTGACTCTTGTGTTGTTTAACGATATATTTTAGGTTCATAGGTTATATAGCAAGAGTGACCACAACGCAGCTGACGCAAGATGTCTGTAAAATGAAATATTCAGGTACCCTGCAAGCACACCAGGCTGACAGCGACTGGCGCTTTAAAATGTCTTCTCGTAAATAAATAAATAAATAAAACTAACCTGTTGTATTTCTTTGAACAGAAATAACACCTACAGGAAGTTTGTAACATTTCCTAGTTTGTTTTCCTGTCCAACTTACGAAGTATAAATGGTACATTATTTCCTGGCCAGGGTCAGAGCAGGAAACCGAATATCCGTGTGTCAGTAATACATACATAAAAGCAAGCTAACACACCCTGTATATTTAGTTATTTTTATTGGCTTTATGTACTTCTAATCACTGAATTAGGCGTGTTAAGCATTTCCTGAGCATTAACATTTATCATAATAAAAAGAATGCATGTTAACGCAAGGGTGCACAAACCCCAGGCGCATGGTCGCCTTAGCGACTAAATTAGGCACTATGGCGCCTAATATTTGTGGGTCCTCAGTGTGGAAGTTTCTTCATATCTCCCTTCTGGCGTCTACACCTTTGCGGTGGCACTTAGGTTTTTGGAAAGTTTGTGCATCCCTGATATTACGAAATGTCACAAAGTCTTTCTGTGATAGGTTCTTTGACAGGTCACAGGGAACAAAGAAGTGTTAGATTTTGAAGTAGAAACGTCAGAGGAGTCCACTGAAAGAAACAGTCACATGTTTTGGAGGCGATCTTCGAGTTTAATTCTTATGTTGATGGATGGGACTTAGGTGGCTTATGGTGAATGGAATGCAAATATGTAAGGCAAGGCGGGAACCCTGAGAAGGTGCTATTCACAGACCTAGGTGTAGATGGGGAAGCATTAAAACCGATTTTAAAGGGATGGAGTATAAGTAAATGCACTGGGGTCACATAGTTCGTCATAGGGTGTAGTGGCGAATTCTGGTGAACAAAGCGTTGAGTCTTCGAGTTCTGTAATAAGCGGGTTAGCTTTTGACCAGAGTAGCAGAGAGTAATTTCTTAAGAAAGACGCACGTAACTCTGTTCCTTTAACCCTTTAAAGACGAAGCGTATGTTTTATATAAGAACTCAGTGCGTACCGCGCTGTGAATACTCTCTACTTCGGTTATAAAAACCACTCTCTTAATGTTTTATAAGGCAAAAGTTGTTGTTTGTTCTGAGATCCGTACAAAACACATAAACGCAATGTGGACACTACGTAGAATTTTTTAATGTTAAACCTGGTCGTGTGTAAAGTGACCGCTAAGCTTTAGAAGGTTAATTCGCACCAAAACCTATATGCAAGTAATGGCTATGTTTAGTTTTGCGTTTTGTATTGAAGTAAAGGGGCAGACTGAGTGTCTTATTTGTGACATTTTACGACGCTTTCTGTAGCTCGGACTGTACGACGCCGAACTGTAGGGCAGGAATGCACAGATTTTCCAGAAATTGAGGAACCATCTTAAAATTCTCGGTGCCAGAAGAGTGAAATGAAGTAAATTCTGTACTGAGGATTCCACAACAATTACGCGCCGCGGTACAAAGATTTAGTCACCCGGGCGATCTGGTAACCGGAATTTGTCCACCGCTGTTGTAGGGTGATTGGTGAATGAGCTAGGAAGGATAAAGAAGGAAGCAGTCGTGACATAACCGAGGTATTTCCCAGGAATATGCGTGGAAGCACTGACGGAGACCACCAGGAAACTGCGAGAATAGCCGGCAACACTGCCGAGATTCGAATGAAATATCCGCGAAATAAAAGTGACCCCGGTTCATTATCTTTCTTGTACACAAAAACAGCAGGAGTTACGTTGAAGAGTTGTCTTCCCTGGCATTGGGTAGGACTGTACGATCCGGAGTTCGAATCCTGGTAGGGGTAAGAGGTTTTCCCTTTTCCAAAAGCATCTAGACAGGTTCTGGGGCGCATAGTCTCCTATTCAATGGATACTGTGGTTTTTCCCGGGGGTAGAGCAGCCAGGGCGTGAAGTTGACTTCTCATCTGTACCTAGCGCCGAGGTTAGGAATGAGTGGAACTATACCTCTGTTCCCCCTATATGCCTTCGTGGCGTGGGCAGAGACAACTTTATCTTTTACCTTTACTTGGTACAGGATTTTGATTGCACATCTATCATTGGTTGTAATTTTATGCCCATATTTCTCTTGGGACACACGCCGACGATATTTGGATCTTTAGTCATGGTATTTAACCTTTTAAAGCCTAGCGGTAACTTTACATACGACCAAGTTTAACATTAAAAAATTCTACGTGGTGCTCACATTGTGTTTATGTGTTTTGTACGGATCTCAGAACAAACAGCAACTTTTGCCTTATAAAACATTAAGAGACTGGTTTTCATAACCGAAGTGTCGAGTGTTTACAGCGCGGTACGCACTGAGTCCTTATATAAAACAGATATGCTTCGTCTTTAATGGGTTAATTTGACCTATTTCAGTAAACAGAAAACAATAAATTCAGTGTATTTTGGAAGTGGTGGTTCATATCGTTGGTCATCTAACCATATCTGTGCCTCCATCCATTTCCTAACCTCCCCCCCCCCCCGGGTGCTTCAACTGTCCCCACCAATCGCTGGTGACAGTGTTGCCACATTGCTTTGTTGTTTCTCCTTGGATCCACCGTAGAGGACGGGGCGTGACTGTGGGATTTTTACTAGCTAGCGTAAAAAATGGCAGAACAAAAACAGTAACAGTCGTGAAGTGGCCGCAGGGCTACATAGAAGCCAGAAGTATCTGATTTGGTTTGTTTATAAGGTTTTCTCTCTAAGTGTGGGTCTCAGTGGTGAAGGTTATGCGCAAACAGTCGGAAGTGTGAACCATTCTTAGAACAGGATAGGTGAAAGCGGAACTTTGGTTTAACATTTGCTCAAAAGTTTGGTATTTGACGATTCGAAATTTATTTAAAACTGAAATACACGGCTGTTGTAGGTTTAACTTACGATTCTGTTATCTAAACATTCCTTCATTTCACTTTGCCAAAGTGTGCATAGGGAAAATAGAAATTGTGCTTATTCCCCTTCTGCTGTAAAGGTAATGGGAAAGTTGTCCTTATGCACGCCGTAAAGGCGTACTGGGGGAATGGAGATAATGAGGCCACTCATTCTAAACCTGGTTACCAAATTGGCGTGATTGGTTAGCTTGATGCCTCGGTAGCTTTGCTCCCGGAAGAAGCCCCCCATCCGGGAACTTATTGGATAGGAGGTCGGGTGTACCCCATATCCGATCTGGACGCTGTGGAGAAGTAATAAATGTCTCATCCCTGTCAGGAATCGAGTCACTAATTCTGGAGTAGCCTGGCCACAATAACGACAGAGCTATCCCCGCTTTCCACCCCATCCCGCCCTACCGTAATATTGATAAACAACAACCCTTTTATTATCACATTGTGAACTGTTCTCGTGAACAGCTGAGGTTACAGTAAGGACTGAATACATTAGGGGAAGTTTACTGTCGAGTCATTTTTATTTGCTTTATTTCTTTGTTTCTTCTTCTCTTCCTCTTCCTCCTCGTCCTTCTTTTTCTTCTTCTTCCACCAGTATTGTATTAACCTTTTAAAGCCTAGCGGTAACTTTACATACTACCAGGTTTAACGTTCAAGAATTCTACGTGGTGCCCACATTGCGTTTATGTGTTTTGTACGGATCTCAGAACAAACAGCAACTTTTGCCTTATAAAACATTAAGAGATTGGTTTTTGTAACCGACGTGGAGAGTGTTTACAGCGCGGAACGCACTGAGTCCTTATATAAAACATACACGTTTCGTCTTTAAGGGGTTGCTATGTCGCTAGAAATTTAAAAATCGCATGTAATCACAATCATCCATCCTTTGTCGCGTATTGGCGCTGTGTAATATACAGTCGAACCTGGCTTTAACGACATCGGTTTACGGGACACCTCATCTACACCGTCGGATATTCTGTGGTACCAGTTAATTCCTCACTCTTAAGCATAACGTTATATTACTCTGTTATAAAAATACTCGTTTATAACGTCACAAAATATTCAGTCCCTTTCATGACGTTATAACCGAGTTGGACTGTATTTTATTGTATGACGGCGCAAGAAACGCCTTTTTTTTGGTGACGTGAATAAGAGTTTGTAGGAAAACTTAAAAGTTTACCCTTTTAAAGCCTAGCGGTAACTTTACGTACCACCAGGTTTAACATTAAAAAATTCTACGTGGTGCCCACATTGCCTTTATGTGTTTTGCACGGATCTCAGAACAAACAGCAACTTTTGCCTTATAAAACATTAAGAGACTGGTTTTTATAACCGAAGTGGAGAGTGTTTACAGCGCGGTACGCACTGAGTCCTTATATAAAAGAGATACGCTTCGTCTTTAAGGGGTTAATAACGTTCAAGGAGTGGAGCGTGACAGTTAAATGACGAAGAGTGACTGATAAATAAAGGAGTACTGAAATGTGAAATGGCTGTTCTATATGTAACGTTAGCTGTATGTATGAAATATAGTGTAATTGCAAAGAGGATGGAAACGCGTAACGGAAAGCATAATGAGCGATATTTGCTGACGTATCATGATAAATTTATGTTTATAAGTATGCCTATACAATTAGTACAAACGCCAACGTCACTGTATTTTTCTAATCAGAGCATAACGGTTCGAACAAAGAAACAGGAGTGCTGGCGAACGGGATGATACTAGCACCAGGCTGGTGACTGTGTTAACTACAGTTATCACACTCTGCGAGGTGTGTACACTCGTACAGACGTGCCAATTTAAGAGTTTTGCGACGCACATCATACAAGGTGGTTCTTAATGTATGTGGAAACTCTATTCTCATCCAATATCTTGTGTATACCGAAGTATAAAATTAAATGTTTATTAAACGTTCAGAGATTTTGTTTTTCGAAGGCGTTCCACTTTTGGACAGGGCACTATCTGCCCTAAATGAAGCCCATCGTAGTTACTGTGTCATTCGAAGTAAAGCCGCTGTAGAACCTTAAAATTAGCCACTGCAATTGCTACTACCTTTTTCACAATACTGTATATAGGCATAAGCTTCCTCTCTTTGCAACAGACTATCTTTCCTAACCATTTTGGCGTAAATAATAATAATAATAATAATAATAATAATAATAATAATAATACGGGATAATGAACAAGGAACATGTATGCTAATTGGCATAGCAATCCCGGGAGACAGAAATGTGATAAAGAAAGAAGCCGAGAAGATTTTAAAATATAAAGACCTCATAATAGAAATACAGCGCATGTGGAATGTAAAAACAGAGGTGACGCCTGTAATAATAGGAGAATCTGGAACCGTTTCAAAATCCTTCAGAAAATATTTGAGCAGCATACCGGGAAAGCACGATATCAAGGAACTGCAGAAAACAGCTGTATTGGGCACAGCACACATACTGCGGAAAGTGCTAATGTAGAAGCACAAAAGAGTTTAATATTGCAGACAGCGCTATATTAACCATTAACAGTATGCGCGGAATAGCTGCGACAGTGTGTACCCTAGAAACATGGTTTGTTTCAGGTATATAAGTGTGAATACCCTGCATAAAGGGGATAATATAGTAGTAGTAGTAGTAGTAGTAGTAGTAGTAGTAAATAACAGGTCCACAATAACTGATCGAACTGTCCATAATAATAGACCGGACACAGTTATACTTGACAAAACAATCAAAGCAGCATGCTTAGTAGATGTAGCAGTTGCTAACAGTCACAGCTGTCACAGCACCATGACCGAGAGGCTCCAGAAATATACAGACTTCAAAGAACAGCTAATAAGAATATTACGATTGAAAACGGCCTATGCAATACCACTAATACTATCCACACTGGGTGTTATTCCAAAGAAAGTACACGGAAGTTTAGAAGTGCCTGTCCCCGCCCTGCTGTGTATATTCTAATGCATAAAGCAATAATGCTTGATACATGCCGTAGGGTCAGTTTTTGACAGATAAGCAAATAAGAAGTGTTTGGTAATTGAGGTCTGTAATCTTTTGAGAGCGAATTAAACTGCTGTGAAGTAAGGAATATGGATGGTGATTATAATAAAGTCCCTGTACACCCCATGGAAGTGTATAGGTGGAGCAGAGGTATAGTTCCACTCATTCTTAACCTCGGCGCTAGATAGAGGTGAATTGTCAACTTCACGGCCCGTCTGCTCAACCCCCGGGAAAGAATCCTGGTGCCCGCTGGGTGCGCCCCAATAGCCGGTCTGGTTTTTGGAGATGAGAAAATATTTTGTGCGTGCTGGGATTTGAACCCAGGACAGTCCAGCCCGTATAGGGAGTCACTATACCGACTACGCTATCCCGGCACCCTAACGTAAGGGTTATTAGTAGTAAGGACAACAACAAAACGAGTTTGCAAGTGTATACGTGTCCAGGGAGCCCCTTAAAATACCGAGATTAATCTGAATTATATTTAAAGAATCAGCTCGTACTGCACAGTAAACACACTGTCTCGGTTTTAAAAGCGAATAATAATTGTCGCTGTAGAGGGAAATAATTACTGTTTGTTGTGAGAGACACACACGCACGCGCGCACACACACACACACACACACACACACACACACACACACACACACACATATATATATATATATGTATGAGCTACAGATTGTGGGCAGAACGTTCAATTTTTTTGTATTAAAGCTAGTGGAAGCTAAGGTAACCATTAGGCTCTGAAGGGTTATAGCAATCTCCATAGTACCTTTCACGCATTCATGTAGAAACGTCCAACTTTCTTTCTTCATGATCATGTTACTTGCTCATGTTGTGTAGGCCTACGTGAGAAAGCTGAAACAACGACCGCTCCGATGTCCGTTATGTTCCGCTCTTTCAATTTGCGTTGGAATTATTAGGACATATATCGCAGGAGATCGATGCTGAGCCACCTGCAAGACAGTCACTACTCATCTTTGTTTTGGACGTTAAGATATCTTAAAATGCGCGTTCGGTATTAAGTATTTCGCCCGGAATTAATCCGGTACCGATAGGTTAGATGTTCAAGTGCTGATTAGCGTATTATTTTACTCGTTCTGTTTGAAATTCGTAATCGGCATTTTTTAAATTCTTATTTTCATTTAGATAGTGTCATTTCGTTTTAAGTGTGTTCCCATGGCAACGTCGCTTTCTCGCTGCGCTCGGCTAATCCATTGAGGACTTTTATTTTTTATACTGCGTTACGAATGGTGTGTTGGCAACACTGCTTCTTCTCTACTGTCTGGAAAAGCCATTGTGAATGCTATACAGTGCATGCGGAATTGTGTGACGCCATCTTGAAAGAAGAAGAAGGGGAAGTTTATTATTGAAGCCGCCCCGCCTGCGCCACATTTGTTATTGTCATTGTTGCCTTTGGTACTGAATTTTAGTAACTTTTTTCTACCTTTTGTATCCTATTTAATCACCGATGAATTGTTAGATAAACTTAAACCTTAAGTAAATGTTCAAAGACGGTTAACTGCATGTTATTGCTTGTCAGTATGCTTTATGTCTGGGCGGAATCTGGTTCGAATCGTGTCTTGGACCGCCTACATGACAGACATTTTGTTTTGTGCGGCAGTGCCACCTTGTGGTGTCTTGAAGAATGTTAGCTCCAGGAAATAGATGGGTTTGAAATTTCTCATGGTGACAGGTCTCATTCCAACAACTCGCAGATTTCGCAGTATTTTTAGGAAGTGGACAAAAACAGCATGGCGTCCGGTCAGATTTCCTTGTTGTGTCAACACAACTGGTTATTTTAAGTGCACGTACTACATTTTTATGATGATAATATGCAGGTGCTGCTAATAACTACAAGAACGCTAATACTGTGCGAATAGCGAGCGTGTATAGATCACATACTGAAGATACTTGAATTTGAAAGAGGAAGCACCACATCTCACTCTGTGGAGAACTTGCTTTGGAAGAGGCTATGAACCTGTCGTTAAGACATTACGGAATGATATAGACCACATATTGCCCCATTACTTTTCGTATCTTAACCTTTTAAAGCCTAGCGATAACTTTACGTACCACCAGGTTCAACATTCTATAATTCTCTCCATAGTGCCTAAATCGCGTTTGTGTGTTTTGTACATATCTCGGAACAAACTGCAACTTTTGCCGTAAACATCAGCAACTCCTTCGTTTTTTATAACCGAGATTGAAAGCGTTTTCTGCGCGGTACGCAGAGAGTCTTTATATAAAGCAGATAACATTTCGTCTTTAAAGGGTTAATTCGTCCTACACAGCAGTAGTTTACAATGTCGATAATTCGTTCATTGTCACATAAAGCTGTAAATGAATGACCATTATTCGTACCGTCTTGACATTTGGACGACTTGTCATTGCTGGAAATATATAAATTGTGGTTTATTCCAATAAATTGATTTTGTGCTTACTTTCTGGCAGAAACATTTTTACCTTATGCAAAGAGTCCAGAGCCACTCTGCAGGCACACGAGGCCGCACGTTCAGTTACTACCGGTTTCTGTTTCTCCGGGGCTGAAGCGAACGACGTGTGAAGTCAACCATTCATCAACATGCAGCGCTTAAGACAAGAATGCGTGGAGAGGTTACTCCATTACTCCATGTGCCTTCAAGGCGTTGTACTTAAACAAATGTTCGAGGTTTACTTTACGTTTTTAATAGATTGTGTGTACGGCTAGAATGTACAAATTTTCAAAAGAAAAGTGGGTTACCTCAAAATTGTAGGCGCCAGACTGGTGACATTAGGCACGGTACATACTAAGGGCCCACAAATATTAGGCACAATAGCACAAAATACAGTCGCCCAGGACCTGATTCACGGGATTTGTGTATCCCTGGTGTGTTGTGTGTGTTACTAAGCACGTGTTTAGAAAGGTATGAATTGATATGGCGTCTCGGTAGAATTTGTGGGTCAGTCTTCAATTCCGATTGTTTTATTTGCTCGTTAAAAGATATTTGCATACGCAAGGTGGACAACATGTTATGTTCGGTACCTATGCCTTTGCAGTCACTGCGTTAGTATGTAACGGGTGTGAATCTAGCCCTTATTTCATCCCCTAGCAGTTAATTTCGATTAACCGTTTAAAGACGAAAATTGTAGAAACGCCTTACTATCCAGTGGAAGTACTTTCCCATCCAATGATCCTCGATTTTCGAAAGGGCTGTGCTTTTTTTGAAGGTTTCCAGACGTTGCCCATTTATTCTTCTGTAACAAAAACATGCAAATGAAGATGAGTACGGAGCAGTGATGGAATAATACTTACAGGCGAGAACCAAAGTACTCAGAGAAAAACATGTCCCAGTGTAACTTCTTCCACCATAAATCTCACATAGACTGACTTGGTTTTAAACCCGAGCCTTCGTGATGAGAGGCCGGCGACTAACTACCCGATCCATGGCACGGTAAAGGCTGTGCCATGGATCGGGACGGAGATAAATTTTGAAGATTAGTTTGTACCGCATAGTAGACATTCTCCGCCCCTCTTATCATAACCAGTCAGTTAATGCTGTATGTAGCATGGGTCTCCAATCCGCGTCCTGCGGCCACATGTGTGAGTTATGTATATACTACAAAAATCACGCAATTATTTAGGCGGTTAGGTGTACCAGTTACTGGTATTTTTCTACATGCGGCCCGCGAACCAGTCCTCAATTACGTGTGGCATCCTTTGACATAAAATGGGTGGACACCCATGCTTCACAGGGAAACAATCGCTGTTTGTTCTGAGAACCATGCAAAACATACAATGTATTCCGCCCCCAGTCACCCTGCAACTTAACACTATTAGCTGTGAGGATATTAAATCCGCATGAACACTTGAATTTATAGGTGCGTCATACATCTTGTAGCATCTTATGAGGTGGGAAGTATGGTAAATGTTGTCTGTGGGCAGAATGTAGCATTATTGTAATTTTAAAGTTAATGGTACCAAAATAACCAGGACTGTAAGTGGTTTACTCGTAAGTGAGGATAGACGTTCTAACAATGACCATGTATAATACGGTACAGTTAACAGGACTGGTAGATTTCAGTCGAAGTTTCAATGGGTGAACTTTGGTTTTACACAGTCACACTTTATTGTGCTGCTCAACCACATAATTTCAGTTTTCGGAATAAATATTTTAAGTGGGGTTGCAAAAAATATGAGCTGTCGTACATTTCTTAACCTTTTAAAGCCTAGCGGTAACTTTACGTACCACCAGGTTTAACATTCAAAAATTCTACGTGGTGCCCACATTGCGTTTATGTGTTTTGTACGGATCTCAGAACAAACAGCAACTTTTGTGTTATAAAACATTAAGAGATTGGTTTTTATAGCCGAAGTGGAGAGTGTTTACAGCACGGTACGCGCTGAGTCCTTATATAAGACAGATAGGCTTCTTCTTTAAAGGGTTAATTGTCACTGCATTGTACTGTAGGAAGTATGCAATGTGTGTCTGCAGGTACTGCTTGTCATGGGGTTAGATTTCAGCGATTTATGTATAATGCCTTTGTCCTTTTATCTGTTACGGGGTAGTTACTATCGCTTCTAAGACACTAAATTAGATCATTTTTGTTTTCCAATTGATTGTTATATATCTGCAGTAAACGTTATTGTTTATCCTATTTATTCGCTTGGGATTTTGTTTTATTTTTAATGGGGATTAGTTTTAAATCACGTTGGCAACACTGCTCATTCGCATACTAACTGTGTTTACTGTAATCATGTGGGTAATATGGCGGTGGTGGGGCTAGCATCGCGGGGTGGGAGTGTCGAGCCGGCCATTGGTTGGTGTGCGCATGACGTTGCTGTTCCTGATTCAGCTCTGACGTGGAAGTTTTCGCTTGAACAAAGCGAGCACAGAACATACATGGGAGCCAGAGAGAGAGGATTGCAGTTGAAAGTAGGTCGAGTGTACGTGGTGGTTTGTTTTATTGTAACGAGTGGTGTATGAGGTTAAGAAAGAAGTGTGGCTGTGAATAGAAAGAACATTTTGTTACGTCTGTAAATAGTATGTGTACAGATTGACGTTTAAAGTCGCGCCTGATTGAAATTCTGTTTAAGAAATCTCTGTGTTTTCGAAGTACAAATATGCGACTCGAAATTCACTCTGCAGCGAACTTTTTGGTTCATCTTCTACGACTGCATAACAATGGTCTGACTGAATCGCAGCTTGAAATGTTCAGGTCGTCGTTAACAGATGTTTTACGAGGAAGATACCAGGAACATTGGTTTCCAGAGAAGCCGGCTCGTGGCTCTGGTTACCGCTGCCTCCGAATTAATGGCAAGATGGATCCTGTGATCGCCCAGGCTGGTACTGCGGTCGGGCTACCTGCATCGTATTTACACAGCCTTTTTCCATCAGAGTTGACCATGTGGATCGACCCAGCTGAAGTGTCATATAGAATTGGTGAGAACGGGTCTATATGTGTCCTGTACGAGGAGTCGAACAGCGGCCAGGGCTCCGAGGACGGGGGGATCGAGAGAGTGACAAAGGCTGACGTTACTAGCGGGTCCAGTGGTAGCAGCGGCAGCGCAAATTCCTCGACATCGGGCTGTAAGGAATCCATGAGAACAATCGAGTTTCTGCTTGATCCTCGAGGAGTTCAGCCTTTCGAGCAGCTGGCGGCATATGTATCCAGTTGAACGAATGTTCCCAACATTTCCTCCCGCCCAATTTTTCGTCAATCTCCCCACCGTACATCTTTGACGAATATACCTACCCCATACCCCATCTCATCTCCCGCCGTAACCCTGCCAAAATTTGTATAGCCCTGGTGATCTCATTGTAAGTGATGCAGTAAGTCATATTTTCTCATATCACCCATTTAACTCCTGCCCGCACACCAAACAGCCCACTAGGAAATGAATGGTATGATGAGGGACCAAAGTGTTATCTCTAAATGATGTTTGATTCAACGAAAAATGGCAGTGCGTGTCGATGCCAAATACTTATTTTTTCCTCCCAGCATTTTGTACGATTGGCAAGTGTGTTTGAATCTGTAAATGCAAACTAGTGGACGTGCGAGAATTTGATATGTTTCAGCACTGTGATGTGTAATGAAGAAAAAACAGGGCTGGCTGTTTGACAGGGTAAAAGCGACATGTACTTACATGGATATGTTACAGATATAAATAAATGTATACAAATTCGATTTTCAACATGACTGCCATAAGGAAAAGTTGAGTCCTGTAAGCTTAAAACTTGTGAGATATGAGAAGACTGCAGAGGAGGACTTGAAACTTTTCAGTACAAGGTACAAAGCTGTTAACAGCAGTCTGTGATTTTTAAGTTTTGGTTGCAGTATTTTTTTATGTTCAAAGGAGATAGCTCAGATTTCTATATAAAGTCATGCTTCGGTCATTTTTTCTTTGCTTTCATGTTTTGAAGTCAGTAGTAGTTACAGAAATTAATATTATATGGTCTATGTTGTATAAGAAAATTTATTGGTACACTCTAAATGTAAAATAAGACTTCTTTACTTGTACATAAAATTTGTTCTAAAGAAACGTCGTCTATTTCAGTGCAAGCTTTTTTTTTTTGTACAAATAAAGCGATGTGTCGCAAAGGAAAAATGAAGTCGCACTTCCTTATTACAGATTTCCTAGTGCTGGAGCATTCATGTTTGTTGATGGTGGGGTCATGATGGTTGTTGATTTATGTGCTCGTTTGAACCCAGTTATGGTTTATCCCATCCTATCCTTATGAGGCACGACACTGCTGTGTGGTTCAGGAAATTGTGTTGGTTGCAGGATTTGTTTCTTTTGTTTTCAATTTTGAAGTGTGTGGTGTCTGATAGTGCAATTTCTGTTCACATATGATAATGTGCAGTGAAGGGGCGTCTTTAATCTGTCATTTTTTATGAAGTTTTTGATGCCCCATTTAGGCTCTTAAGTGTTGTTAGTTTCAAACAGTGGAAGGTAATCTGCCAGGATTCAACATTGCATTGTGGTACTGTGGAATACTGTTTTGGATAATGTCCATTTCTTATTCAGGTATGTTATGTTTTCATGTTCATGCATACAGTTTGTTGGTGTGTTCGAATATTGTTTTCAGACAGCGTCGTTTTAATAACTGGTGGGCGCTTGAATCGATATCTGTGTTCAGGCGTATTAGGAATTTTTGCTTGTTAACATTCCGTTGTCAGTGGTATTGATTTTACGCATGCATTTTAGGAATGCTGCGGTTCGCATGTGTAATCTCTCATAACGTATCTATTTCGTGGTGTGACTTTTTCAAATCGTTTTTAATCCCATGAAGTTCGCCATTTTATTTAAGGTGTAAAAGCCTCAGTTTTTATCGGAAGATTGTAGTAATGGTTTTTGTACTATTCTTAAAACAGTTGGTGTGTTGCTGTTTTTGTTTCGAGCATTATCCTGAAATCAAGTTGCAGCCTTTGATATTGTAGAGGAAATAATCTGTGTATGGTAGACTCTCAGACTTGAAGGACACAGCAACAACAGAACACGAGGTATGAGTCTGCAAGCTTGTTATCCCCTTTGTTGATACACAAAATAAATTGAATATAAGAAACGCCAGGATACGTTGTTACAAGAGCTATATGGGAACCTTCTGCACTAATGCAGGTGGTAGTAGATGTGTCAGTATTTGTGACACCAGAATTCCCGATGCAGTTGCTATTAAAATTAGTTTAAAAATTTCGTTATTTTGTTAGTCACAATGAATTCCGGCGTGTTTTGGTTATTAGTAAAAAAAAAAAGTTCAGAACAATTGTTTGAAACATGACAGCGGTGATTCAAAGAATGTTACTGGAAGATGATACCACACTATCAGGTTGAAATTTACCAGCGTTTTGGAGAGATGTATTGCTTTCAGTTTTATAGTAGAGGGCTCTTTCATTCCGAAGACAGAAGCAGTAGGTTTATCCTAAACGTTGGTAAATGTATGCCAAATTACACGGCGTCACATTCCAAAAGACGGAACTAAAATTACTTCTTATCCATCTGACTTTGTTCGTATCCAGTGTTAAGAGTTCAGTGAAGTCAGGATGTGTGAAATATGTCCCGTGTTGCTGAGACAGACTGTTGTACGAGTTTTTAGGCAGTCGCAGTGGTGCAGGTGAGATCTCCGTTCATCTGGGATGTGACGCTGCGTCACTGGGTGATCGTTGCGTTACGTTTCGGTACGATGTGATGGTCTCGTCGTCAAGGGTCGAAGTAGGTAAGAACTGGACATTTTGGTTTTTGAAGATGAGGCTGCTACGCTATCTCGTAACGTCGGGCGGCAGTCACACAGTGACATGGCTCCACATCCGAGAGGAAACGAGACTTTACGAAACGGTAGTATTATACGAACTCGCCTGTTGTGTATATCGGAGTTCAGTAAGTAGTAAATTAATAACAAATCTATAAGTGATCTAAACAGATGCGAGATTTGACGTATCCACATTATTGCTATTAAGGATTCCGTGACGCTGAGTTGCAGGTTATTGATTCCCGACTTTTCAAAGACGGAACGTGTTTATCTTCAGGTGTCAGCAAGCCTTATTCTTCTAGGATTGGACCCTTTAAGATGAAAGCGGGGCATATTTTCGAAACGTCGAGAATAAATCCCCTCTACACAGCATAACAATGGTGCCGACAGAGGTTGCTGAATTTATCTTTTTAACACGCAGACCTGTGCGGTTAGATTCGACGTTTTGGAACGTGTTACTTGATCACTGTACTGAAATGTTTCTGTTAACCTTTTTAAAGGCGAAACTAATTTGTTTTATATAAGGATTGTGCTGCGTACCGCGCGGTAAACACACTCCAACAAGTCACTGATTATTCTGAGATCCGTACAAAACGCATAAACGCAGTGTTTAGAACTGTGTAGAATTTTTGAATGTTAAACCTGGTGGTATATAAAGTAACCTCAAGGCTTTAAAATGTTAATATGTTTCTGTTAAAAGACTAGAGGATTTCTTTTAAGGCAAGGAGACAAGAATGCTTTAGTAAGTTAGGAATTTGCATAGCATATTGTGTGTGGCATACCATTACGTTAGATCATATCGCCCCTGTTTTGTAAAGAGGTCCTAACTGCCACTTTGATCCAATTTGACTTATGTGTAGCCAATCATTCAACTAATGGTCCTCTATGATATGTAAAGGGATCAGAACTCAGTTTCCAAAAACAACCTAGATAGGTGGGGGGGTGTCCTAACTCTCAAAGCATTTGTTATATGTAAAAATAAGCCGCCACCTTGATTCTCCTGTAAGACTGATATATTGTGGGTTGTCCGCTTTTTACAAAATAGGGGAGATAGGATCCTATGCAGTGGGTTGAGGAAAGCGGTTATAGACTGTATTGCCCCAGTTTACAAGGAAGACTGAACAGTTATTAGGATAGCCAGTGCCCAAGTTGCAGTTCCTACTAGGCAGTTTCCAAATGCAAGTAGGGCATTACTGCTGGGTTAACCTACTGACTGGGCAGAAAGCTGCAATCTTGGTGTCCATTAGGCATTTTTTACCCTCAGATTGGTTAGGTATATGTTAAATATAATTAACGGTAATGGTTTGTTTACGCGTTTTTCAGTGATGCAAATTAATAGTTTTTGAGAAACAGTTATTGCGTGATTATCTATCATAGAACTGCTGTAAATCAGAAGTGTGAGCCTTTTGTCATGTGGTGTGTCTCATCTTGCATGACAAGAACTTGTTGTCTCTCTGGGTGCTGAAGAAGATACACTTCAGAACTGCAGTAAGAAAATGTCATAAAAAGTCTGCTTTATGTTTTATGTTCCTGTTTGATGGATATACATGTGACCTGCTTTCAGCAGCATCGTATCACAGACATGTACATTGTGCGTTGGTCACTTTATATCCCGTAGTAATGTTTCACCACTTCAAACTTTCCCTGCATGCTAGTGCAGCACATTTGAGACGCCTGGTCACCTAGTGGAACCGTGGTCTGTCCCTTGCAGCGTTTAGTCATTACAGAAATGACTCCCTGTGACTTAAAAAGTGTTTTTCCATAAAGAAATTTGCAGGTGGAAGTTTTCATCCCATTAAAAACAAAAAAGTCTATGGGGAGACAACTTAAGGGTCTGTTGCTGTTGTTTTTAAAAGCGTTAGACATGGAAACTGAACAAGAATGCTATAAGGAGAGATAGCGTGATGTTTTACATGATACTGTTTTATGAGGAAATTTTTTTATATTAGGATGGGAAGGCGTGGGCTGGATTGATCCGGTTCAGGATATGTGTAGGTGGTAGGCTGTACTCAAGACGGTATTGAACCTACGGGTTGTTCCATAAAATTCGGGGGATTTCTTCAATAGCTGAGGCTTTTTAAGAACTGTGCTGCTTGGATTAGTTACCCTTCGACCAAATTTTCCCCATGACGCATATTTTGAAAAGTAGTGCAGACCAAGACACTGTTTGGTGTGAATGAATTTGACAGGCGCCCTGGAAGTGTCTGAAATCCGTTTGTAACGAGAGGTGACTGAACACTGGCCACCCACTTAATCACCAGCAATAATCTAAACACAGTGTCGGCAAACAAACCCACGCACACCGGGTATGTATTTTCTCCCGCGGCGAGACACTGGTGAGACGACCAGGTTGAAACGGGGTGAGAGATGAACCTAAGAAAGAAAATATTTCCCCCTGGAGACAACCTGCGCATGCGGTGAAAGGTCATTACCGAAGGACAGGATATGTTTTATGTAAAAAATGAAAAGACTGCGTTGAATATTTAAATAGGCATATAGGACATAAATTATACAAAGAAGACCTTCATAACTAGTACGGTTTACCTAATACTAAAATGATTAAGCCGAAGAGTTTATACTTGGCGGGACATGTAGCATGCACGGGAGGGGCGAAGGTATTCAAGATGTGTAATATCAAAACCTGAAGAAACCGGGACTTTTTGAAAGAGGTTGTACATGGGAAAATAATATTAAAACAAATTTTGGGGGTATGCAATTGAGGGCGTAGACCACATTGAACTGGCACTGTATTTAGTCTAGTGATGGGCATTTGTAAGGTATGTTGTGTATGCTTGGGTTCAATAGAAGTGGAGAATTTCTGACCAGCAGAACAACACAGCTTTTGAAGGCTGGGCCGGGTTTACTGGACTTACTTAATTCCAGGCTGATCAAGAAATGTTAGAAACAGCAACACACGTCTTCGCAGTGAGCGACTTTTTCTACAGGCTAAGAAATTGCCATCAGAACTTCGTGTTCTTTTCAGATTTCATTCATACACTTCCTGAGACTTTGCTTATGCGCAAATTGCAGCTATTGATTAACCCTTTAAAGGCGGAACGTAATCTGTTCTATATAAGGACTCTGTGCGTACCGCGCTGTAAACACTCTCCACTTCGGTTATAAAAACCAGTATCTTAGTGTTTTATAAGGCAAAAGTTGCTGTTTGTTCTGAGAGCCGTACAAAACACATAAACACAATGTGAGCACCGCGTAGAATTTTTTAATGTTAAACCTGGTGGTATGTAAAGTTACCGCTAGTCTTTGAAAGGTTAACTGGTTAGTCATTTCGTAATAGAAAATGAAGGAGTAAGGTTTCCTGTCGAGGGTGCTTCGTCAAATAGGTGATTCATATCACTTTACACACGTAGGATACGAGCGTTTGAAGACTGCAATGGCAGTGCTGTATTTATTACACCAAAACTAATTCAGTCGGGTACTACAGTGAGCTGTTTTGTCTTTTACATAAGCACTGCAACTGTCACAGAAATCGTACAGAGTGGGAGTTCTGTATCGGCCGGGAAATTTAGATTATCTGTTTTACCTGCTGGGAAAATACAGGGAAGAACATAGGTTGGGGATTGCGTTTCTGCATGACAGTGCTCTTGACTGAAAAGTGGAAGTATCTTGGTGCGTGATGTATTTCTGTTTCCAGAGCCAGAAAATCCGCTCCACTGTTCGTAGGAAGTGAAATTGTGGTTCATTTTGACGGACTGCAGCTACTCCGTCCTTGGCATGGAAGTAAGTTGGTATGCGTAATGTCCACAGACCAGGAGGTGATCCCTGCTGGGGATGGGATGCGCATGCGTAAGATTTCGTGCTGAATGACGAGATGCTACTACCCATCCAGACAGCAATCGCGAAGTGCATCCGCTTATTATAACTAACTCCATGGAGCAGAGGCCTTCTTGAGAAGCTAACAGTTTCTCAGCTAGTCAAGAAATTTCCCTCATTTTATGGAACCCAGAGGTGCATTACCGCATTCACAAGAGCCCGCCAGCTGTCCATATCTTGAGCCAGCTCAATCCAGTCCATGCCCATCCCATTTCTTGAAGATCCATTTTAATATCCATCTACGCCTGGGTCTCCCAAGTAGTCGCCTTCACTCAGGTCTCCCCACCAAAATCGTGTATGCACCTCTCTTTTCCCCCATACGTGCTACATATCTGCTTATTATAAGCTACTCGAAATGCTTTGTGTGTGTGTGTGTGTGTGTGTGTGTGTGTGTGTGTGTGTGTGTGTTTTGTTGTGACGTTGCTATATTTTCCCATCACCAAGTCGACTGAAATGTCTTCTCATGGCAGGATTTTCGTTTTGTTACTCGAATCGGGTAGATAATTTGGAATATGATTGACCGACTGACCCTTTGATGGGTTAAGGTCAAAGGACGAATGATTTTAATATAACATATTTAGACAGCGTGACAAAAAGTCGGTGCCTGAAGAAATATGTTATTTAGTTCGTCGTAAACAGGAAATGTTGCTGGCACACGACGTGTTTCAGGGCGTTGAAACGTACAGTTTGAGAGCGCTTTGACCAAAAGTAAACGCTAGTTTTTTTTTTAAGATTCGAAATTTTAGACTTCCATAGCCTGAAAATGTTTTACATAGAATGTGAAACAATCGAAATGTGACTGACACGTTACGGCGTAGTTTAAGAGAGGTTACGCTGCTTTATGAGTTTGCTTTTGAATTAGACTGTACAAAAGGCACTGATGATGGAACATGTTGCCCAAACGAGCGTGCTGGTGTAAAGTGCAAACGGTTTTGCGAGAATTAAAAAAAAATATTGAACAGAAATTAAATTCAGTTGTTATTTTATGAATCATGAACATAAATTTGATTGTGTGAAATCGTGTGTTTTGTGCAGTGAAGCGTAATATTTGCTTATTGAAAATTTTAATCCGGATTTCTATAAGTAAAAATATCTCATGTTATGTAACGCTGAATGTTATTTGCCGTGTTAGCGCTGTACGTTGATGATTACCGTGTAGACACGTTGTCCCGCTTCCAACTGAACAGTGCAGATTTCACAGCATCCAGAATTATTTCCAGGCCGAATAAACCGTTTGTTTGCGCAAAGTAGGAATTTCTGGGGGTATAAGTGGTCTGAGCTGAAATCCCCCCCCCCCGCCCCCCCCCGCCCGCCCGCCCTCTCGATTGAGGTAATAGTGTGATTGGACGTCGTTGGACATTGGTTGGCATTCGTGCTTTTTGTTTGACAAGCACCGGATTTGAATTTTGGTTTGGAGCTTCAGTCCTCAGGGAAGTTCTGAGGAACTTCTGACGTGTCGTATTTTATCATTCTGTTTAGCGGAAAATGTGCAGTTGCCAGAATTTTGTATTTATGGATGCATTTGCTAGAGAGGGCCGGTAACAGTAGTGCGGACCAGGGGCGTACCTGGGAGGGCGGGGGGCGGTTAGTGGGACCGCCCCCCGTCGGCAAAATAAATATTTTAAATTAAAGAAAAATAATATTATTGCGCTGCCCAAATTTTAAATTGTTGAGGGAAAAAATCAGTAAATGATTATAAATTCAGAATTTTTTTTTATCTGCGGCCATTGTGATTCCTTGCTTTGGGCGCCAAAAATCTCGCTACGCCATTGGTGCGGGCAGTGTGGCGTTGATGGCATAGGGAACAGTAGTGGGGGCAGCGTGAGCTTGAATACGTGTCTGAGAAACATTTCCTGAATACGGCTTTACGCTGGCCTTTGCTGTTATCTGGTTACGCGACCTTTAACACGTCTGTACATGAGTGGAAAACATCCTATAACCATGCGATATTAGACTTCGGGCTGGTCCCGGCTCACTGCTGACACGTTGCATTTAATACAGCGTTGTCTGTGTAGCGACTAGGCGGTCCGGGGTTCAAATCACAGCAGGGACAAGAGATCCCTCTTCAAAACGTCCAGACCGGCCCTGGAACTCGCCAGTCTACTTTTCAGTGGATGCCGGTGTTCTTTTCGGGGTGTAAAGCGGCTGGAACGTGACCTTAACCACTCACCTCCATCTAGTACCGAGGTTAAGAATGAGTGGAGTTATACCTCCACTTCCCAATACGCATTTATAGTGTGTACGTGGTCAGTTTTATACGTGCTAGACCAGTGAATGGCCACTATAGCTGCAGTTTTCCCGTGTTCCCCCTCACACCCCCAAAAGAGTGTAAGCTGATGGTAGAAGACTTTACCGAATATGCTTAACCAGCGGCGACCGTCAAATAATAGGACAGTGGTTTGTTGTTTCGTTGCAAAACCTGCAGCTATCTATGGGTGATATGTTTCAGATATGCATCTTTTTTTTTACTTATATTTTTTCATCTGCTTGGACAGGGCATGTGGCACGTATGGGAGACAGTAGAGATGCATACAGGGTTTTGCTGGGCGGACCTGAGGGAAAGAACCACTTGGAAGACCTAGGCGTGGATGGGAGGATAATATTAAAATTAATCTTTAGGAAGTGCGATGGGAGCATGGACTGGATTAATCTGTCTCAGGACAGGGACAGGTGGCGGGCTCTTATGAATGCAGTAATGAACCTTTGGGTTCCATAAAATGCGTGGAATATCTTGACTAGCTGAGGACCTGTTAGGCCCCCAGGAAGGACTCTGCTCCGTGGTGTTAGTTTGTTTGTCATCTCTATATGTTGTGTGTGCACAAAATATCTTCCGAGCGCCCGAGCAAACAAGAACAGCTGCTGTGAGGCATATCCGTCTTGTGCATTGTGGTCCAACCAACTGCAGATCCAGAGCCCCTGTTGGTACTAATTCTTGATGCTGTACTGTGCTTGACCTTTGAGATGAGTCTTCACCCAGTCGAGTTGTTTTCTGTGTCGAAACGCCACGTGTGAGACACACACACACACACACACACACACACACAATGGAACGAGTGTTAACCTTTTAAAGCCTAGCGGTAACTTTACGTACCACCAGGTTTAACATTAAAAAATTCTACGTGGTACCCACATTGCGTTTATGTGTTTTGTACGGGTCTCAGAACAAACAGCAACTTTTGCCTTATAAAACATTAAGAGATTGGTTTTTATAACCGAAGTGGAGAGTGTTTACAGCGCGGTACGCACTGAGTCCTTATATAAACAGATACGCTTCGTCTTTAAAGGGTTAATGTAAGAAAGGTCTACATATGTGAAAAACAGTTCTGCGGGAACAAGAAGGAAGAAGAGTCCTGCAGAAATTTGGGGATTTTATACCTCCGTATAGAACTACTCATGGAACCCGGAATAGTAGAATTAGTGTAGTGATTAGGCTATAGGCCGAACGATGCGGGGTTTGAATCCCAGCAGAGTCACAGATTTATTTATTCTCAAAAGCGTGGTGGTGGAGGTGAGTGGTCAGCTTCACGCCCCGGCTGCTTTACCCCTTGGCGACTGGTTCCCATTAAATATGAGCCTAGGTGGGTTCCAGTCGGTCTGGACTTTCCTGAGAAGAGAGACGTTTCTTGTCCCTGCCGGGAGTCAATCCCGAGCCCATTGCGTAGTCTTTGACGCTCTCTTCAGGACGTACGCCGTATGAAGTATGCCCAGTTTTCGGCCGCCAGCTTTCTATTAATATTCATTTTTAATATTTCCATGTAGAATCAACACCGCGGTGATAACCTCAGATCTCCCAATTGTTTCGGCACTACCGCAAGGCGAGAATTTGTGTTGATCGAAACAGAACTGATCAGGTTCCATACAAAAGACCTGTTAATGGTAAAGTATATGCAGTTCTTGTAAACGTGGAGGAGAAAGTGCTGTGGCGATGTTCATTGCACAGTCATAATGTGTAGGGTTGAAGATGCAGTATGAAATTCATTCTTGAATAAAGTAAAGGAATATGGGGAAGTCGAGGATTAGCGCCATTAATTCTTAATCTCGACGTAAAATGGAAGAGAGTGGTTTAACGGTCAGGCAGATTTACGCCCGAGTATCCATCGAAGAGGAAGGTGGGCTCCACGGCCGGACTGGACGTTTTGTAGCTTACCATTTTTTTAATTTTGAGTGACAGAGAGAGAAGCGATTTCTTTTGTGGAACCTCAAGTAACAAACTGACCGTCGGCGAAGATAGTTACTTCAGTACTAACACCGCACAACTTCTGCTGCGTGTTTATCGCTGCCATCTTCTGTTACTATTCATTACTCCTTGTTAACATACACAGCGACGTAAAAATAGTTAGCCTTGTATATGTTATGTGAGGAGCTGGTTTTCGGAAACACCTGTCCCTACTTTCAACAGGAATTGCGCTGCACTTGCACCAGACCAAGTAACAAGCACATGTATAAAACAAAGGCAAAGTTATCTAACCTACAGTGCCGGATCTAACCGACCATTAATTACAGTACTTGCATGCATGCAACACTGCAGGTCTGTACCATGCACGTTTTACCATAGATATCGCAATTTTTGTCAGAGTGGATGCATGCATGTTTTTGAAAATACGCTTTTAATATCCGGGTGTTTGGAGCCGGGGTTTTGTAGTCGATGTGATTAACTAGGCTACAGACTGTAAGTCTGAGGAATCGTTCGATTCCCGGAAGGACCGGCTGTGGTGCCCGTCAAACGTCCAATTCAGTGAGTACCGGGGGCCTTTCCACCGGTGGTGAAGCGTCAGGAGGATGGATTTTATGACTGTACCATCTAGTGCCAATGTTGAGCAATGAGTGGAGCTGTACTCCACGCCCACACATGCCCTCATATCTTGCGCAGGGAGAACTGTACCAAAATTGAGTGTCGTGTTCAGAGAAGGCCCTTCGTCTGTCCACTCCACACATTTAAAGTTTTTTCGTTTGTCGTTTATCTGAATGTTCGCCACGCACCTGTAACAGTGAAGTTTTCCATCTAAAACTGTGTATCCATTTCGCACTGTTAAAGCATGTACGATGCCCCGTGTTTATTAACCATTTAAAGACGAAACGTATCTGTTTTATATAAGGACTCAGTGCGTACCGCGCTGTAAACACTCTCCACTTCGGTTATGAAAACCAGTCTCTTAATGTTTTCTAAGGTAAAGGTTGCTGTTCTGAGATCCGTACAAAACACATAAACGCAATGTGGGCTCCACGTAGAATTTTTTAATGTTAAACCTGGTCGTATGTAAAGTTACGGCTAGGATTTAAAAGGTTAAATTATGCCGAAATTCATGGATGAGTGTTTTAAGAATTCCGCCTCGTGTTCTGGAGGTATGCTGTTCCATTTTACATAGGGGTTTGATAGCATGAATTTTTATTGTTTTCTTCAGTATCTCAAGGTAAATGCTGGCATGTACTTTCATTAAGTGGTTAATTTCTCCTACGAATAAAGAATGTAAGATCTTCGTTGCTGCTTAAATCATATGCATTTCCCTTAATCAGAAGTAAGAGTAGGAACTGGTTGAATGGCTTTTTTTCCCACTGGCAAGTGGAAAGTGAACTGGCACTGCAGTTTCTGACTTCAGTCTTCATTATTATTTCCTTTGCATACGTGAGAATTCAATTATTTGGCAACGAGACTAACAAATGAAAATTTGGCCGTGCCATGGCTCAGGCGGTTAGCCGCCGGCCTCCCACCGCGGAGGCCCGGTTTCGATCCCGGGTCAGTCCATGTGGGATTTGTGGTGGACAAAGTGGCACTGGGACAGGTTTTTCCCCGAGTACTTCCGTTTTCCCCTGTCAATTTCATTCCACCGGCGCTCCATTATTGGGGAAAAGGATAAAAAGTAATCATCGTCATCGTCATCTTCATAACAGGGTTGCACAAGAAGCCTCAAGGCTGCGGTGCGTCCGTAGCGTCTGCTGCGGGGCCCTTCACCACTTAAAAAACAAATGAAAATTACGTGTATGGAGAAGTTAAAAGGTGATAAAATTCAGAGAATACCTGCGGTAATTTCCCCCAAAATCTTTTGTCTTCATGTTTTCTATCGAAGAACACAAAGATTAAAATTTACACAACCATAATTTTTCCTGTTTTGTATTGATGCAAAACTTGGCCTGTCATATTATGGGATAAACATAGGCTGAAAATGTTTGAGAATAATATGCTGAGGAAGATATTTAGTCCCATGAGGGAGGAAGTAACAGGATAGTGGTGAAAATTGTGTTGCGAAAAGCGTCATGACGTTTACTCCTCACCAAATATTATTAGGACGATAAAATGACGGAGCATGTGATAGGCGGGGCGTGTAGCAGGTATGGGGGAGAAATTTTTAAAGCGTTTTGATGGCGAGACTCTTGGGAGGGAATCATTTTAAAGACCTAAGAATAAATGGGAGGCCATGGACTGGATTCGCCGGACGCAGGATAGGTGCAGGTGGCAGGATATTGTGTACATGGTAAAGAACCGTCGGACTACGTAAAATGCGGGGAATTTCCATATTACTTGAGAAGTTGTTAGCTTATCAAGAAGGACTCTTGCTCTGGGAGTTAATTAGTTAGGCCTCCTTACCTTGCGTTCACCCTTAAGCACTACTGACGTGGAATATATCTGAAGCAGTTTTGTGAGTTAAAATGTAGCAACACAGAATGTACTGAATTTCCTCAGGGCATTCGCAGGATAATGAGCGGGTTATCTCGTGCTGTGTTAATGCAAAATTTGTGTTGACTTTGTTGAGAGTATGTTTCTTGTTATGGTCTGACTCACCTGCATAGTCACGGAGCTGTGCGTGTCTGTACACGATTTTGCTGTTGTGACGTTACTCGTGTCGCTAGGATAGTCCTTGGAAGGATAATAAATACCATGCAAATTGTATACTAGAGACGCAGATTCGGATAGGCTGCACCGTTGTGTTGTGCGTAAGAGGAGTGGTGCAGTGATGTCAGCAGACGGCAGTGATAATCACTGACGCACTGCTCCCAACAAACCTGACTTTGTGACGATGTGCGTATAACGAAACACTTTATATCGCTGATCACTAATCTGTGCCTCTGAGCTTCACGGAATTCTAGTGAGGAAACATTGTGCCGATGTTTTTGACCCTCGTCTCATCATTGTCATCATCGTCCAAGGATTTGTCCATACTACAGTGGTTTTACTTCACCCAGAACCAACTTCCACAAACATGTCTCCGCCGCCAGGATCCTCTTCTATCAGTCCATGGTTAGTGGAACTCCGTGTTACTCCATCCATCCTTTTTGGGGTCTCTTCCTTCCTGTTCCCTATGGTTCACATTCTAGGATACTCCGTGACTATCCGTTAACTGGTATTCTCTTTGTGTACCCAAACCATCGTAAACGTTTCTCTACAGTTACTCCTAACAGATCCTTTCCTACATCCATAGTTACTCTAATGGTGTCACGTCGAAACTTCTTTCCTTCATTTCCTTTGGCATCTCCAACAACACATCTCAGTTGCAAGTAATTAATTAGCCTGTTGTGTGTTCACTGTTCATGTTTCTACTATACTGAAATTTAATTGCTATGTTATTCGTTCCGTGCGTTGTCGATAATCAATTCACAACACTTAACCAACGAAATGTCCACTGTTCTTCCTTAGATATTCATTTGATATTATGACATTGAATATTCTTACATATTTCGATCGACAAAGGATAGTCATCAGGGAACAAGTATCAAATAATATTGCATAGAACTTAATTAGCTGTTTTTACACATAATTAGCATCTTATGCATGGTGTAAAGGAGTCAAATAGTAAAAGGTAGACAGTTGTTTGTAGAATAGTTGTCTTACATAAGTGAAATGCAATCTTGATATGCTGAAAATTAATGTTAAAGCAGAACGATGCTTGCCAGGAACTTACCTCGCAAGCATCATTCTGCGTTTTATATTTTGTACATTTATGTAACTGAAATGCTTGCTTAGACTAATATTTTAGTTATTTTAATGTTTTTAACATTAATTTTCAGTATATCAACATTGCATTTCACGTGTGTACACAACTGTTCTACAAAGAACTGTATTTCTTTTACTGCTTGACTCTTTTACGCCGTGCATAAAATGTTATTTGTGTATAAAAAATAGCTAATATAAGTTTCATGAAATATTGCTTGATACTTGTTCCCTGATGACGATCCCTTGTGGATTGAAACACTTAGGAATTTTCAGTGTTATAACATGATATAATATAGTTATCTGAGGAAAAACAATGTGCATTTTGTTGGTTGAGTGTTGTGAATTGAAATTTAATGTTTTTTTAAAATACCGCAATTTCTCGAGCGGTTGTGTGGCCGCCAGGTTGTCAAGAAAAATTTCGCTCCTTTAAGTTTCTTTACATTAGGCTGACTGTACTTCTGAATTACGCACAGGTATTTATTGATGTGAAAATTTATCGTTCGTCACTTCCTGTCGACTCTCTTGGTAACATGCCCCATTCAGCCGACGGTCCTAACGCGCAGCGGAATAGCAGCAGGACGTAATAAAGGGTATTTGTCAGATACGGAAGGACCCTGTAGAAAGAATAATAGACCCCTGTGCTGTAGCATAGTGCCGTAGAGATTCCACATGAAGAGCTTTGTTCGGTGGTTGTAACGTCGTATTTTCTTTAGCTTCCTTTACCTGCAGGTGCCGTCGAAATTCATTGGCTGAAAGGTACAGGTATTGCATGCACAAATTATTCATAGGATGCTGTGAAGATTAATAATAAAACACATTTATTACATGGATATGGATTTTTTTTTCGGGTAGCTGTACACATTGACTCTCAGGTGTTTAAATGCCGGTTTAAACCTGTGTGCAAACACTCGTAGTCATCCGAACAGTATTGTTCTGCCGACTGCGGGCTGTAAATACGAGTGTTTATTTGTTGAGTATTTAACGCTGCTGAGTGGGATTTAGGCCTGTCAGTTAACAGGTTAGAAAATGTACACAGACGTAATATTCTGGCCTATCCGCTCTCTTATTGTCCCTATAAATTTTGTCCGTATTTTTTAGTAACAATTTACCCTCTTTAATGGATTTAGAGTCGATCATGCCCAGTTGTTGTACAGTGTTTAGATCAACTTCTTCTTCGGCCTCAGTTCGTAGCTCACAGACAGCACTGTCTACTATGACCAGTGACATACGTCTTCATGTGACGTGCCTGTTACTTTTGTCGGGCTTTAGTCAAACTCGAATTTATCCGTGAGATTTTAGTACAAAATTCCCAGTATAAAATTTCACGGAAATCTGTTCAGTTGGAGCTGAGTTTTTCCATGCGGAAGGACAGACGGAAAGACATGACGAATCTTATAGTCGCCTTTTTGCGATTGTTTTGAGAACGCGCCCAAACTGCGTGCAAATCTACATATAAACGTACCACTCAAGCGTTTATCAAATGAAAGTGATGTAATAAATCCGAATGTGCTGTGCAGGGTGAACCGCCTTGTCGAGTCATAAGCCAGTCTTTGTGAGCTTATTATTATTCTTTTTTTTTAAACTTATTTCTGTAGCGGTGTGGTTTTACAGTTATTAAGAAGTTACGAATCTTACGCTAGCGATGCAGTGATCGTAACACGGAGTCTGCAGGGACAGGCGAAACGGTCTTTTTGCTGCATCTGCTAAAGGTAAAGGTAAAGGTAAAGGTAAAGGTAAAGGTAAACGTAAAGGTAAAGCAGTCCCATTACAAGCCTGGACAGGCCCTACCGGTTCCAGGACGTTGAGGCTCTCAGATTTCAAGACAGTCGGCATATGAAGGTGGTAAGGTTGTCGGCCGTACGCACCGTCCGCCTTTACCCACCAGGAAATACTCCTGGTATTCATTTCTGTTAGAGGCTGAGTCGACGCCAGGGCCACAGTGCGGCTGGAATGATTATGTCGATGAAAAATTCCAATACCACCGAAACAGAGTCGAGATAGTTTACTTGTCCTCGACTAATCCGATGATAAATTCGAACGTAGCTCGAATTTCATGCCCTTAAACGGTGTAAAGTCGATATGAGTGTTTTATATTGTTTATTCTGTGCAATGTCGATAACCAGTTGGCAACACTCAGACCAATCAAATGCACAAATTTGTTCCTTGGATACAAAAACACTAATCACCAACAAATGCACAAAGAGAATTTTATCATCAATCGTAAGACACTCCTACATGTTTCGACCCTGGTGGGTCATCTTCATGGAAAACTTTGTGTTATCGTTACACTAAGGTTGCACTTTATAGTTGAGTGAGAATGTGCTGTTGACTGTGTACTGCGTTGTTTTTGGAGGCGTGAACACTCTGCGGTCCGGGCCTGCAGGCCGGGAGCGCGGAGTGTTCACGCCTCCAGTACACAGTACACAGTCAAGTTTTTTCGTTTGTGGTTTATCTGAATGTTCGCCACGCACCTGTAACTGTGAAGTTTTCCATCTAAAACTGTGTATCCATTTCGCACTGTCAAAGCATGTACGATGCCACGTGTTTATTGACCATTTAAAGACGAAACGTATCTGTTTTATATAAGGACTCAGTGCGTACCGCACTGTAAACACTCCGCTTCGGTTGTAAAAACCAATCTCTTAATGTTTTATAAGGCAAAAGTTGCTGTTTGTTCTGAGATCCATACAAAACACATAAACGCAATGTGGGCACCACGTAGAATTTTTTAATGTTAAACCTGGTCGTATGTAAAGTTACCGCTAGACTTGAAAAGGTTAAGACTTGCATTCAATATACAATTTATACAGGACGTCGCTTTTATCGTGTCGCTGTCACTAGATGTGCCGGCGAATGCGCAGGTTTTTCTACTCGATAAAGCTGCCGTGCTGTCGGGGGGAAACGATAAAAAGAAATATCCTGTAGGTACCAACCAGGATTTATTTCTCTGCTGCCACTCCGAGACCGGCTTTGAAATTCATCCAGCTCTTAACATGAACCAGAGTCGTGAGAATGTCATTAGTGTCTGTCTAATAACAGTACGACGAAAACATGGAGCTTCACCCCCTGTGTACTGCTTCATGGCCTGGTGTTTATCTTGCCTGTGTTGATGAATTTTCTTTTCGGAGACACGACGTCTGGTTTCTGTACATTTCTGTGAACTGTAATTTACCGCGACACTGCTCACATAAGAGTCATTAAGGACAGGACGTGGTTTTCTAACCGCAATAGTTCCAGCGTAGCGCAGGAGGTGACAAGCAGAGGTGTTAACTTGACACATACTTTATGATGCGCGTTTGGGCTTATATTTGTTCCGAAACGTCTATCCATGTAACATATTGTTACTTTATGAGGTGAAAGGTACAAATGCAGCATAATTTGAATGTATGAGAAATGAATACCGGTACAACATATTCGTCGGTATACTTGAAAGGGAATTAAAGGGTAATATTGCAATGGATCGTAAGCGAATAAGATAATGGTGTGAGCTGGATTAAACTGGCTAACGGTGTGGATCAGTGCAACGTTATTGTGAACGCGGCAGTGGCCTTTGGGATCCCAAAAAATGCTGGATGTAAAGGTAAAGGTAAAGCAGTCCCATTACAGGCCTGGACAGGCCCATAGGGTTCCAGGAGGTCGAGGCTCCCAGATTTCTAGACAGTCGGCACATGAAGGTGGTAAGGTTGTCAGCCCTACGCACCAGCCGCCTTTACCTCCCAGGAAATATTCCTGGTACTCATTTCTGTTAGAGGCTGAGTCGACCCCAGGGCCATAGTGCGACCGAAAGGATTATGTCAATGAAAGATCGAACCCGCGACCTTCCGGTTTGTAGTACAGTGCCTCAACCAACTGCACCACCGCGACTTCCGGATGTAAAGGTAAAAGAAGTAAAACTGTTCGTGTGCACGCCATGAAGGCATATAGGGGGAGCAGAGGTGTAGCTCCACTCATTCTTAACTTCGGTGCTAGATGGAGGTGAGTGGTCAAATTCACGCTCTGGCCGCTTTATTCCCGGGAAAGAACCACGTTGTCTGTTGACTAGGAGGTTGGGTGCGCTTTAGAGCCTCTGTGGACGGTTTTTGGAGGAGAGATAATCTCTTTCCCTTGCCGGGATTCGAACGTCGAACCATCCGGCTAGTAACTAGTCGATATACCGATTTCACTGTCTCGGCTCCAGAATGAGGTGTATTTCAGTTAGGAATTGAAAGACTCGTTTGCCGTAGGAACATACTGTATGCAATTAGTATGCTAAGAGGAAGGCACGTTGACTCGTTGCTTAAAATAGCTGAGTCACCTCGAAAGATGTAAGCGAGGGATTTTTATTATGTCCAATCCGCTGCGATTGAAGTCCCACCGCCCCACAATACAAAACTTGTCAGTGCTTATCCGCCGACCGGAGGGCATGTAATCGAGTCTGCAGCGTTGAGTGTGCATTGCCGTACCGTTTCTAAGCTCTAGTGTGCCACAATGCTGTTAGCTACTGAATATAGGAAACGATCAGGCAACAACACCATAGTTCCGGTCGTGAAGGGAGACCTCGATTGTGCCTGCTACAGTGTGACCGCCTGATTATGAAGCAAACGCGACAGCACCCAATTAACATTTTAAAACCTAGCGGTAACTTTACATACGACCAGGTTTAACATTAAAAAATTCTACGTGGTGCCCACATTGCGTTTATGTGTTTTGTACGGATCTCAGAACAAACAGCAACTTTTGCCTTATAAAACATTAAGAGATTGGTTTTTATAACCGAAGTGGAGAGTGTTTACAGCGCGGTACGCATTGAGTCCTTATATAAAACAGATACGCTTCGTCTTTAAAAGGTTAAATAAACATGCACAAAATGTAGGTCTTCTTCTTCTTCTTCTTCTTCTTCTTCTTCTTCTTCTTCTTCTTCTTCTTCTTCTTCTTCTTCTTCTTCTTCTTCTTCTGGGTGCGCTCAAGCTAAATGCCACTAAGGGCTTCAGTTTATATAGGCCTATATGTTCATAGGCATTTAGTAGACCTCTCAGGATGGGGGATCGGCCCGTACCAAGGCTTCTAGATGCGTAGGACAACACAGACGTATAAAAAACGCAGAGATCTGTACGTGTGTACCACGGGTGGGGTTCGAACCTA
This sequence comes from Coptotermes formosanus, assembly GCA_013340265.1. Lineage (NCBI taxonomy): Eukaryota > Metazoa > Arthropoda > Insecta > Blattodea > Rhinotermitidae > Coptotermes > Coptotermes formosanus. The sequence goes on along the minus strand of BLKM01000431.1, from coordinate 751,763 downwards.
TTATCACATTGTCCAAGGGGCTGAAGACGCCTTGGGGTTGCTATGCGGGTAGTGTTTTTTTTTTGGTATGATGAGTGTGTGTTTGAGAAACGCTATAAATTCGATGTGCGCGTCATATAATAAGTGCCGACGAGAAGTAAGTCGGTACAAATTGCCGCAGCTCGACGGTCGGGAAGGGGGCCCTGAGTCCCCACTATTTTGCGTATGTTTTGGCTTTCTCGCTAGTGTCAGATGTAATTAGGTAGGGATTTGTCGTGTTGACGACACGTGCGGCCGTCGGCCGTGTTGCATACGACAGTCTTTGCTTTTACTTTCCCCTTGCTGGTCCTTCCTTGCTTGGGGGGGGGGGGGGGGCGAAAAAATTATTTGACCGGTGCCCGAACCTGCTATCGTGTTATTTTAGGCATGTAAGTTCTGATCACAATTTGTAGCCTGTATCACGAGTTGGATACATAATTCGTAGTGGGACGACCAGTCCTGAAACATCTTGCCCATTTTGAGTTTTATGGGGTGGAAGTGTGGTCTGCAGATATGCTCGGTGTGTGTGGTTGACAAAGGCTGGTCCTGCAGCTTGAGGTTTGGGCGAGGGATTAGATTCCTCACCCCCTCCCCCCCCCAAAACAAATCGCGAAATTTTACACAGGACATCGGAATGGACGGGTTCTTTGGAACTAGCTGAACCGTAGGATGGAATGGCGTAGATTGGATTCATCTGACACTCAGTTGGCGGACTCTGTGAGCACGGTAATGAACCTGGGGGCATTTCATTAGTGAATGAGGAACAGTCAGCTTCTCAAGGAAGGGACTCTGCTCTATAGAGTTAGTTATTTCACAAACGGAAGTACGTGAGCCGTAGTTATTTCACAAACGGAAGTACGTAAGCCGTAGTTATTTCACAAACGGAAGTACGTGAGCCGTAGTTATTTCACAAACGGAAGTACGTGAGCCGTAGTTATTTCACAAACGGAAGTACGTCAGCCGGACATTCTCTACGTACGAATGTTGTCAGTTGTGGCATTCAAAAGTTGCGCTGCGGGTCATTGAATATTCCTGGCTGGCAACCAGTTGACGTCACTTGCCATGGTGTACTTTCGGCCGACTGGCTGTTACCTGCTGTCTCCATGCATATAGCTTTCACTGCCCAGTGATTGGAAAGGTGACACATTCTTACGTCACGCACGAATTGGGTGTCTAGGCCCAGGCAGCAGGGTTCAGCCAACACCCGAGTTTTGTTGCGGATCAATAAACTGTTGTGCTGTGTTTATAATATTTTTTCTTCGTTATTACCTTTCTTTTTAACATGAAGTACAGTGCGATCGTTCGTGGAGCATCCACGGAGTTAATATTATTAATCTCCGTGTATTGACAATGATATATAATTAAGAACCAACCAAATGCACAAACTACAGTATATAATCTATATCAATCTATTTTACTCCGACATGTTTCGGCGTATTCACCATCATCAGGGATGTACACATCGTATCATTATACAAAACATTAACCTTTTAAAGCCTAGCGGTAACTTTACGTACCACCAGGTTTAACATTAAAAAATTCTACGTGGTGCCCACATTGCGTTTATGTGTTTTGTATGGATCTCGGAACAAACAGCAACTTTTGCCTTATAAAACATTAAGAGACTGGTTCTTATAACCGAAGTGGAGAGTGTTTACAGCGCGGTACGCACTGAGTCCTCATATAAAACAGATACGCTTCGTCTTTAAAGGGTTAAAACATTAAAATGTGATATTGAGGTTGAGGCTGATGATGGAGAATTAAACGAAACATCTCGGAGGAGTGAAGTGGATTGATATAGATTATGTACTGTAATTAGTGCATTTGGTTGGTTTTTAATTGTAAAATAAAATAAAAAATCGATGGAGTGTTTACATATCGGATTTTCCACTTCATTAAAAACCCCGAAGAAAAGTTCGCAATCATAAGATGCTTGGATGCAATATTTACACTTTTAATACTCTTCTTGTATGATAATTGTAATACAGTTGTAACAATACTGTACCTTGTTACTCCAGAGTAGAGTGACTATATATATTTTACCATTTACGATCGACCAGACACACAACACGCTGTATATGCCTTTAAAATGTTGCGGCTTCCTGAGGATGGCTGGTTGTAGCCGAAACATGTAGGAGTACTTTAAATCAAATACTGGTGCAATTAGTTGGCAATAAAGTTGTTTATGTAGGGGGGGGCGCCCCCCCGTTTTGAGGATAGTGATTTTCAAAATGAGTTCGTGACGGTTATGTGTTTGTTATTGGTCTCGAGTTGATTTTATTGCAAAACGAATCGGCAGTCAAGTCAGCTAGTTAGCAATGCAGATATGTCACGACGCAAGTAATGAATTTTGATGTCAGGTTGACGTCCTCAAGGCAGAGACTAGAGAGTAATGTTCTCGAATGTGACACCACGTAGTTTGGTAGTGGGTATGTTTCTACCAGACTGCATGGCGTCACATTACACAGGGCTGAGGTGTCGGAGTCGGTAAAAATGTACCGACTCGACTCCGACGTCGATTTAAAATCTTGACCAGATACTCCAACTCCAGAGCCCTGATAGCTACAGTAGCCATTAGAATTATACTTAAATACACGTTATAAGTCTAAACAGTAGGTTGATGATTCACGTGGTGGTGATGAAATGTCTTACAGGTTTACCATTAGTAATAAATATTGAAATTTTATGAAACAGTCGGAGTCGGAAGTTTTGTGTACCGACTCCACAGCCCTGACATTACAAAAGGCAGTATTTGTTAATGAATTGTGATGTATTCAAAATTGGTGAACAGTTCGCCACACACGGACAGTTTTTCCTTGGCCGTTAAATATGCGAAATGTAGAAAAATGTAAGCTGAAATAATCGTAGGCACATCTTTTAATCTATAGTCTATAATATACTGGGGTTTCCTGGAATAAGTGGAATTTTTTACATTTTATGTAAAATCGCAAATGATGTGTTCTGTTTGGGTTAGACTGTGCTAGGTGTGTATCGTGTAAGGTGTCCCTGCGCCCACTGTGAATTCATATGGGGAAGTCAACGTGCGTTCATTTTGGTTGGTTTATATCATTCCGTTTACGGTTAGGGTGGGTTCATTTTGCGTTTATTTTGTCAGGTGAGTTTGTATTAGGATTCAGGTCTTCTGGGGTATGACGCCGTGTCGTTGAGTTTCCCAACTTTGCGAGGAGCTAACCACTTTCGTCTTCAAGGGTTGAAGGGTCCAAGAAGAATGCCCCCCCCCGCACCCTTGAAGATGAAGACAGTGCTTTCCTTCGAAACATCGGGAAACACTCAGCGACACGGCATCACATCCCACATCACCTGAATTCTCAGTAGTACCACTGTGGAAACCTCATATCTGGCATGATTTGATAAGTTTCAAGCAAACACAGTTGTGCATTTGAAGAGGGTGCTGTGTGCCTTGCTCTGTTTGTGGTGTATACGTTGCGCCGAGATTTACTTATGTTTCTGTAAATAAAGAAAAGACGTTTCCACAATGTGAGTAGTGAAGGCTCTGAAATTGAGATGTGTTGTACCAAAACACATGTTCAAATACAGTCGAACCCTGTTATAACGTCATGAAAGGGACTGAATATTTGGTGTCATTATAAAGGAGTGTTGTTATAACCGAGTTGTATAATGTTATGGTTAACAGTGAGGAATTAATTGGTACCATAATATCTGACACTATAGACGAGATGTCGTATAAACCGATGCCGTTATAACGGGGTTCGACTGTAGTTTCGGTTATAGGAACTATGCCCGTTACTCTGATAACAGTTGATTCAAAGTTCGAAGTGTGGGTAGTCGTACGTGCTGCATCGATTGTTCAGATGGTTGGGTAGGATAGTGGGGGAATGTTGGGGGTGGTGTAATGAACAGCGGCGTGTATGAAACCTGAAATGCTGAATATGTTTATGTAAAACGCGGAGCGTTATGCTTTATGCTCCTCATCAAATATTATCAGTTATTAAATCAAGAATATGATGTGGGTGGTACATGTGGCATACGCGAGGGGAGAAGAGAAATTCATACAGGGGTTTGGTGGGGAAACCTGAGGCAAATAGACTACTTGGAAGACGTAGGCGTAGGTGGGATGGTAATATTAAAATGGACCTTGTAGAAACAGGGGGGGGCGGCATCGTTGTCTGGATTAATCTGGGACAATTATCTTCTCCAGAAGGACTGTTCCTAGCATTTAGTTGGTTAGTGGTGAATATTAACCCTTTAAAGACGAAACGTGTCTGTTTTATATAAGGACTCAGTGCGTACCGCGCCGTAAACACCCTCCACTTCGGTTATAAAAACCAATGTCTCAATGTTTTATAAGGCAAAAGTCGGTGTTTGTTCTGAGATCCATACAAAACACATAAACGCAATGTGGGTACCACGTAGAATTTTTTAATGTTAAACCTGGCGGTACGTAAAGTTACCGCTAGGCTTTAAAAGGCTAATGAAATACCAAACATATAGGTGAGAGCATCTGGTGTTACGTATCGTAGTGTGGTGCGTCTGTAGCATGAGTGGCTTTCCAACAGTGTGTTTGTAAAAGGGAAAGATAAGTCATCAGGCAAGCGAACTCAAGAAAGGTCTAATTTGGAAATAATTTGTGCCCCATTGGGACAAACTTACACCTTTCCTCCTGTGTTAGACACGTATATTGTATGCGTTGGGATAATAAAGTTTCGAGATACATTACATTCTATTGTAATTTTAAAGCCTGGTGTTCTGATTTAGTTGGTATTTTTCGTTTCGCTGGATGGAAAGTTGCCCCTCCCCCCCCGCCTTCCTTTCCGAACATGATGCTTCCCCTTGGTCTTTGTCTCCATATCAGGAACATCTGCTTCCCAAATAGTTCTACTAACAGGTATACCAAAAGTTACATCCCAAGACCACCTGTCCTGCCTCGCACCTTGTTGCCACTGCTGTCCTAAAGCAGGCCTTTCTTTCATGACGTGCACATTCTTTCTCATTTTATTGTGAACGATAAATTTATCACTGAAGGAGACGAACGTAACCACGTAGCTGATAGAGAAAGACGATTATAATATTAAAATGAATTGTAAACGAATATAGTTAGGACAGGTGTAATGTCGTTCAGACTTCCATTACGCTAAGCATGTATGTTATTAGTTAACCGTTTGAATACTAAAATTAATCTGCATTATATATCAAGTTTCAGATTTTACCTTACAGAGAACACAGTGTGCTTCCGTGAGGAAACTCAACCAGTGACGGTGGTGGCTGTAAGAACCATACAGAACACATAAATACATCGTGTGAGAAAAATACTGATATTTTAATGTTAAACCTGGCGGTTCATACAGTAAGCACTAAGCTTGAAGTGTTAATTAGCTAGTTGCTCCCTTATTTCCGTTATAATATTGAGACTGCAAACCTAAATTTACTCTTATAAAACAGGCTGTCTCTTCTGTCTCCGGTGTTAGGATAATGAATTATATCACCCGAAAAATAGACGTAAAAAGTGTAGGCTGTACTGGAGTATACCGCCTAGGCTATAGGTCATGCAGTAGTTGCTGGCCGGGAAAGGACTCTGGCGGACGTGGCGAATGGGCCTGCTGTGTGTGTGACGTCACAAGGGCGGGGCATGTGTTTTGTTTCGTCCGCCAATTCGGTATTGCTATCGTTGTACAAGTGACTTTCTTTCAGCCTTCTGCTTGAAAATTTTACTGCCCAAAATCTAACACATGCCCTAGCACGTAAATAATCAATTGCACGCCGGGATGAAGGTGTGCATCGCACCTGTGGAGAAACCGTCAAGTCTGGTCCTCGAAATATATGTGTGTGTGCCTTACGGTTTCTCGTGATGATATGAAGGTTTATGACAATTAGCACTGTATGCTGTGGGTTTGGAATTTGTGTGTGAATGCCTGTCCAGTGCGCTATGCCCCCAAAATCAGAACACCATTTTGGATTGTGACTTGAAAGAATTGTATCATCATTATTGTCGTCGTTCTTTCTTGTTTAGAAATAAGTATGTAAATTTAATTTCGTTATTTTTGACGTTGTACGTGTGCGCATTGAACCTAACCTAAACTGTTCTTATCGTGGAGTCAGCCTTGAAATTCGAAATTTTGTGAACAGAAGAAACAGGTTGTTCTGTAGGAGATGGAAATGACACGTTTACCCAGTTATTGCTGGGTGTTCGTCATGACGCAACTACAGTCGAACTCGGTTATAACGTCAGGAAAGGGGCTGAATATTGTGTGTAGTTATAAACGAGTGTTGTTATAACCGAGAGGTATAACGTTGTGGTTAACAGTGAGGAATTAGTTGATGCCACACAATATCTGTCGCTATAGACGAGGTGTCGCATAAACCGATATCGTTATAACCGGATTTGACAATAGTTGGTTTCAGTATGTTTTGGGCGTTCATTTTGAACACAAAGTGTTAGGGTAGGGCTCCCAGAGTATCGCATTCCGGTGGCATGGTAGTAATATTTCTGTCGAGAAAACTGGCGGTTGACATTTCTGCATTTCGAAAATAAAGTAAGCCTGTCTTCAGTTCTTTGAAGGCAAATCAACTTAGTACTTTCTAATTTAATATAGATATCGAAAAGCTTCACGATTGTTGGTCATTTGGCAAATCTAACAATGACTTTATCAACTTCATAGCTTGTACGGTATATCATAGAATGTTCTGTGTGACTGATGAATGCGGACGGTTTTTGGACGACCAGACGTGGCCTATATTAACATACTACCCGGAATATATGCCTGGGGAACAGAGGTATACCGTGTAGACATCAATCACGATGGCTTGTCTCGGGACTGATTTTCGAACCCAAGATCTTTTGAGTATGAAGTAGGTATGTTCGTGTCCCGTTTTTATGTGGCGTTTTATGCTTCGTTGCGAGCAGCTGAGTCAGAATCCGTTGGTGGGTGAAAGCTAGGCTAACGTGCTGAGTAAGTTGCTTGTTAAGTTCCCCGCCGTTCCCACCCTCTCGTAACCTGCTTTATTACAGCGTTGCCAGTTGAACCCGTTATATCTCGAGGTGCCAGGCCTGTACTTTCTTAGTTTTACGTTCAGAGAAGGATGAAAGCCCAGTTCAAACATGTAGCGTACGTGAATATACCGTATCACTAAATTGTTTTGAAATGCAGGGTACTTAACCTTTTAAAGCCTAGCGGTAACTTTACATACGGCCAGGTTTAACATTAAAAAATTCTACATGGTGCCCACATTGCGTTTGTGTGTTTTGTACGGATCTCAGAACAAACAGCAACTTTTGCCTTATAAAACATTAAGAGACCGGTTTTTGTAACCGAAGTGGAGAGTGTTTACAGCGCGGTACGCACTGAGTCCTTATATAAAACAGATTACCTTTCGTCTTTAAAGGGTTAAACCGTACTGCATCTAACTAAGAACTACACACAGAATGTAGGCGGGGAAATTAAAATGTTTGGAAGTCTCTGAAAGAAATACATACAAAATGTTTGTAGGGAAACCCCTCATTAAACGTCTATTTTGAAGAGTGACGAGATTAAAGGATGACATTAAAATGGGTTGTAGAGATACGCAGTATGAGCGTGGGAGGTAGTTGGAACTACCAGAATTTTGTCTACTGACGGCTTTTAGTATCCTTCGCGCAACCAAGAATGTGGATAGTAGAATTAAAATTAATGAAAGGAATGGTCTGAGATGGGCCGTTATTTTGCACTCATTTTCAGTCCCATGTATACTATAAACTTGCTAAAATTATATGTGTTTTTAAGCGCTTTTCGCATAGTCACGAAAATCGGCGATGAGATTTGTTATGCCCGTCTGCGCGCCCGTCTACGTGCATCATCACGGCTCCCGCTGGGCTTATGTCCGAGAAGTTTGATACAGGGTGCTGATGTGAAAATCTGGGGGGAGAAACTCCAGATTTGCTTGAAAGCGGGCAAAATATCGGACACTTTACATGAAGACCTAAGCACGTTTTATTGTTGCCGGCGTCATGAAATCGCCATAAAACGGTCTGTTTTGAAGAGCGCTTTTTTTTTTGTAGTATCAGGCTGTTAGGATAGTGGAGGTGGTATAAACATTACGCGAACGTACCTTAGTGTCACGTTATATATACAGTGCGTATCTTGTTATATTCTAAAATTGCAGGAACTTCAAAAGGCCATACCGCACAACGTTAATTTTTCAAGGTATATTCAAATATTGGAATTACACACTACATGTTTCGGCATGTTTGTGTGCCATCATCATGTGTGACTGTTACAGAACCTTTCCATACAGGTCGTATTACAGTGTCTCATATATCAAGTGCGATCTCGCTAGTGCTACTGAGTAAAACAATTGCAAAGCCAATTATCACTTTATAGGCTATAAATCAAAGCCACATATAAAATATAGTGAGGTTAAACTGCTATAAATTGAAATTGACATGTTATGGATAAAACTGCAGTTAAAAATGGGTAGCAATGTGTACAGTAATATCTAAAATTGCTGGACTGGAGGCTAACCTGCTGATAAACGCGTATCGAAGTGTATTAGGTCATTACAGGATATCGTTGTTGTGGACGTTCTATTCAGCTGGTGTGTGTCCAGCTGCGATTTGCTCATTGCGTATCATTGTATATCCTGCAACTATTGGACTCGGTTTTGAGTGTTTTGAGTAACTGCTAGAATGTATAAACTGGTGCTTAGTAATTATCATGTATGTTTGTTTGTGCGTGCATGTTTCCAGTTCAGCAAAAACATTAGGTTTCCCATTTACCAGTCACGAATTTGAGTCCGTCCTGTCAGTGCTCAAATATTGGAGCACGTGCTTTGTTGGGATAGAAATTCTTAAGCAAGATGCTTAGAGACTGTGCAAAGGAATAATTTTCATTTTCAAGTAACGAGATTTTGGGTAATAGTATGAAGTTTCCTTTACGAACGGGGAAATAGGCAGGGACGAAACAATTTTCAAGCCTCAAGTACGTATGCTACGTGCAGTTTTATTGGTGCGCCTACAAACAACTTTCTGTTATTTCCTCAGTGAAGGTTGTTTGGTGACAAAACACGCAATGAGTTTGCCAAGGGCAGTTGCGGATTTAGAATCATTAATTCACATCTCCGAGAGTACAGTTGCATTACGAACTGGCTTTCCATAATGTTCGAGACAGTGCAAGGCGAGTGTTGAACCCATAATCCAGCTCCAAAGACGGCATTGGTGTAACCCACGGTTGGGCGTGGTGGCCCTACGCCCCGCGCGCCTGAAGTGGTTCTTAACCCTTTAAAGACGACGCGTATCTGTTTTATGTAAGGACTCAGTGCGTACCGCGCTGTAAACACTCTCCACTTCGGTTATAAAAACCAGTCTCTTAATGTTTTATAAGGCAAAAGTTGCTGTTTGTTCTGAGATCCGTACAAAACACATAAACGCAATGTGGGCACCACGTAGAATTTTTTAATGTTAAACCTGGTTGTACGTAAAGTTACCGCTAGGATTTAAAAGGTTAAAAAACTTTATTCAGTTTTCAGTGACGCTGAGGTGTAGGTCATCTGTTTTCGTCCACAGAAGAACCTAGCGGAAGCTGGCGAACGGCCGTACTCTGTACGTGTGAGGGGGCAAGGGCACCGTTTGTGTTTTGTTTCGTCCGCCAAACTGCCATCGCTATCGCTGTACAAGTGAGTTTCTCCAAGCCTTCCACCTGGAAGTTTTACTGACCAGGAAGTAACGAGTGACCTATACGGCTGTTCGTCAGTTTTTGAATATGCATGCATAATATACGGAAAATGTTACATTGAAAACACGTGTATGAATGAATGAATAAACAAAGAAATAAATAAGAAATATTGTTATGGGGGTACAAATTTTGGTGGCCCAAATCTTGCACAGTTTTCAGAATAGCTGCATCTTTGTGTGTTATATGTATATATATATATATTTTTTTTTTGTGGTGAAGGGCCCCGCAGCAGACGTTACGGACGCACCGCAGCCTTAAGGTTTATTGTGCAACCCTGTGATGAAGATGATTAGTTTTTCGTTTTTCGTTGTAATGGAGCACCGGTGGAAGGAAATTGACAGAGGAAAACCGAAGTACTCGGGGAAAACGTGTCCCAGTCCCACTTTGTCTACCACAAATCCCTCATGGACTGACCCAGATTAGAACCCGGGCCTCCGCGGTGAGAGGTCGGCGACTAACCGCATGAACCATGGCACGACCTGCGACATATTTATGTAAGACCCACACCAAATTGTTGAATGCATGTCTCGTTACTTCTATTGCATCAGTCACGTTTTACGCTGTTCTGTTTATGAATGGTAAGGTAAATGTAAACTATCCCCTAAGCAGCACACAATGAAAAAGCCTAGAGAGTGGAGGCATATGGCTCCACGAATTCTTAACCTTGGTACTGGATGGAGGTAAGTGGGCGGCTTCGCACCCTGACCGTTTGTGTCTTTTTTATGTTCGGTCGCATGTACTTAGGCAACAAACTTTCTGGCGGAGCGATCACGCCCGTTTGGCATCGCTGGCTTGAAGAAACGAATCTGGATTCTTATCGCGCGAGTTCACTTCCGTCATGGAGTTTTGTGTCACAAATTTGATGTGAGTCCATTTGTACTTGTTCTAACGATTTTCGGAACAACTACGACAACTCTATCGCCGCACTACGCGAAACGCTGGATAGCGGCTTTTGTGAGAGGTTTATAGTAGTTTTCTTCAGGAAAATTCTGTACTCATACGTTGGATACGACAGTAGCGGACAGCATAGTCAGTGAAGTGACTAGCCTAGAGGCTGGGCGATCTGGTGTTCAAATCCCTGAAGGGTCAAGACGTTCTTCTCTTCTCTGAATGGTCCAGACCGTCTCTGGCAATGGGTACTGGGTTCTGTCTGAAAGTAACGCAGCCGAGGCATGATTTTGACCACCCACTTCCATCTAGCGCTGGGGTTAAGAATGAATATAGCCACAACTCTGCTTCTTTTCGTCGACATTTTATCGAATTCATTATACGCAGTCGTCCGCCCTTTCGACGCTGCATGACCTATGCAACTGAAACGAGTCGGTAAATAAACCGAGGCACAGACGTGAGCCGCTACACTGTCGGTCCGTATGTCGACTGTTTGCTTGCATTACAGTGCATGTGCTGTTTTCAACTCAGTACGTGACATTCTAAGACGTTACCAGGTTTTTTTTTTTTTGTTATTTACGTCATGTGCTAAGTGTTTTAGACTCATCCGACAACGCGGTGTGTAAAAGTGCGTTGCGCAAACAGAAATGCTAAGAAGTGACGAAATAGCGTATTAATGTGCGATGTTCCGAATCCGTGTTGCGTGTATTTCTACACCTCATGAATAGATTACTCACTTACTATGCGAAGAACATTAAAACAAAAAGGCATTTTTGATGACGTCGGATATTTTGCGAAGTGCAGAGGAGTTATGAACAAAAGAATGAGGCCGTGGAACAAATGGTAAGACAGTTGTGAAAAACTGTTAAATTTTTTTTTGTGTTGTTCTTTAGTTGAGTTAAGTTGTTACAGCGTTTAAGTTTAGGTCATTTTGCGTCGTCTCGTTTCTCTTGTAGACCTTTAACAGAAGATAAATTTGTTTTTCTACGTATGTCACATTTACAATGAATATTTCCATTAGGCTCAATCATGTTACCCAAATTGCTTCGTACTCTCGTTTTGTGGAATGTAAGATTATGTACCGTGCGTGTTAGATAAACTGAGTTTGGGCGTGCAGCAATGGTGGGGTGATACTGTTGATGTTTGGAGACCCTGTTATCAGAATAGGCGTACTGTGTTTTTTCAGAGATGAATACGGAACTATACCTGGCGATGACGGTGGTAAATAAACTAACGAAAGAAACAAAAAAAAAAAACAAAGAAAATTATATTTTCTCATATTAATCACAATCAGGCCACACAGAAACCGTAAATTAAAAACTCCATGGAGTTTTTAATTTATGGTTTCTGTGTGACCGGTTGGTGGCTCTTTGAGCCGAAACCGGTAGCGTGTATAAGCATCAAAAAGCGCAGTGTTGCTTGTGTCTGTGTGATTAATAAAAGGAAATATACTTTTGTATGTGCGTACCGACAGGGGTGTTCGGTACTGAAATTAGAAAAAAAAAGATAGAGGCGACAAATAGACAAAGACTGTGCCAAAAAATTGGACAGAAGAGAGAAAGGAAGACAGAACGAAAGGAAGGAAGGAAGGAAGGAATAAATAAATAAATAAATAAATAAATAAATAAATAAATAAAGAATACGGCTATGGGATTGTGAATACTTGGTGTATGTTAACCCTTTAAAGACGAAGCGTATCTGTCTTATATAAGGACTCAGTGCGTACCGCGCTGTAAACACTCTCCACTTCGGTTATAAAAACCAGTCTCTTAATGTTTTATAAGGCAAAAGTTGCTGTTTGTTCTGAGATCCGTACAAAACACATAAACGCAATGTGGGCACCACGTAGAATTTTTTAATGTTAAACCTGGTGGTATGCAAAGTTACCGCTAGGCTTTAAAAGGTTAATGGATACGTTATCGTCTGTCAGTTGAGCCAGGATACGATCTGTGACCCTTTCATACGCTGGTCAGACTCATTAATTAGTACTGGACTCACACGGTTTGATTTATGTTAGCCGCGGGCTTGTAACAGTGCCTTTCGCAGATATTACAGCTTGCACCTCCCCTTTGTGTTGTCCTCTGCAACTACCCATAGCTTGGAAGTCTCTGTTCTTCTGGGATGTGGTGCTGTGCCACTGAATGTTTGGTGTCCCGACATTTCGAGACAGCGTAGTGGTGTCATCTTCAAGGGTTTAATGCCCGTGAAATACTTATACTTTTCGTAAATATACATTTAAATAAGCTGATCAGTGCATTCAGTTAGTGTACATTATTCGCTCCGTGTAAGGGGCCACGAATTTGAGAACAGATTTCGATAAAACGACGTATTAGAAGTAAAAATAACAGGAATATCGGACGATGTTTCCCTGACAGGGCCGTCTGGTAACAAACCAGGCACACCGACTTGCAAGTACACATTGCCAGATTAACCATGTAAAGCCTAGCGGTAACTTTACATACCACCAGGTTTAACATTAAAAAATTCTACGTGGTGCCCACATTGCGTTTATGTGTTTTGTACGGATCTCAGAACAAACAGCAACTTTTGCCTTATAACACGTTAAGAGATTGGTTTTTATAACCAAAGTCGAGAGTGTTTACAGCGCGGTACGCACTGGGTTCTTATATAAAGCAGATACTATTCGTCTTTAAAGGGTTAAGTTTGTCGTGTCTGTGTTTCATACAATATTCCGATTGGGTTTAATACAGCTAGAAAAAAGATTTGAAGAGGAGGAATTAGACATCAGTGTTGCGGTTGAACAGCTGAAAGAAGCAAAAACCTGAATACTTTTATTAAGGAAGTGTCTTGCAAACTGGTGGAATGACGAAGAATTTGAGAAAGCATTAAGACGTGCAAAGAAACTTGCTGAGGAGTTGAGCGTATCAGCAGAATTAGACTCAGAGAGAGCGCCAGCCCATATTAGGAGTAAGAGAGAGGGAGCAGTTTGCGTGTGAGGTGCGATGAACCAGTTCAGAATCGCCAGCAAAAGTTCAAAGTGAACTTTTATACGGCAGTCTAGGATCCAATAGTACAGTTGTTTAAACAAAGACTCACACATATGCATCAAGCAAGTTCTCTGTTTGGTTTGCGTCACAACATCCACAATTTACAGACAGTAAAATCGAGGGAAATAATAGAGCAGTGCTCAAGTCTTAAACAGAAATCTTTACAACATGGTGATGTCAAAAGATACTGATGTTAATTGGCTGTGAGACGGGTCGAAAAGTGAGCGTCGTGGAAAATGTGTGTGTAAGAAACGGTGAAAATTGTTGTTCTAAATGCATTTATTGCTTTTCATATTCTGTTCTTTTCCCCTGTGTCCATGCCCAGTAGTAGGCCAATGGTGGGGTGCTTCATCGCTCGACGCGACACACTGCACACGCTGCACCAGGACGAGATCTCTAAGTGCGATCGACACAGATGTTTGTATGCATGATCTATACAGCTGTATACGCGATCTGTACAGCTGTATACACGATCTGTACAGCTGTATACAACTGAAACACCTGGAAGGACGTATTTTTAATCCTTTTAATACTATTAACCTTTTAAAGCCTAGCGGTAACTTTACATACCACCAGGTTTAACATTAATCAATTCTCCATGGTGCTCACATTGCGTTTATGTGTTTTATACCTACCTGGGAACAATCTGCAGCTTTTACCTTACACGCTATCAAATGATTGGTTTTTTAAACTGAGATGGAGAGTGTTTACTGCGCGGTACGCACTTAGTGTTTATATTAGAATGCGTTTCGTCTTTAAAGGGTTAATATTACAGCATTGTAAGTTTATGGTTATTAATTTTATGTATTTTAGAATTTTAATATTTAATATTAAGCGCTTCTGTAATGGCGACATAATAACTAGATTGGTGTGTTGGATCTACGTTTTTTTTGTACTGTACGGCCCCCTGCTGATGGCACCTCGGTGCCAAAACATGTAGGGTTTTTTTATAATAGCCTACGAATTTATTTTATTCAGTGTATGAGTTAGTTGTTGTATAATGATTGTAAGAAGGTGCACGCTATGAATAACATAAAATTTGCCCTCCCGTGTGTCTGGAGGTCTCGTCCTCCATCCGCAATGTGGCATAGAGGCAAGAAACACCACTTGGCCACGTCATTGTTCTAGTCCAGTAGACATTGTAGCCTGATTTTATTTCGATGGCTTTTTTCATATTGAGGTCTGCATACGCGAAGGATCACGTTTAAGGCACAAGTTTACGGACTTAACCCTTTAAAGACGAAGCGTATTTGTTTTGTATAAGGACTCAGTGCATACCGCGCTGTAAACACTCTCCACTTCGGTTATAAAAACCAGTCTCTTAATGTTTTATAAGGCAAAAGTTGCTGTTTGTTCTGAGATCCGTACAAATCACAAAAACGCAATGTGGGCACCACGTAGAATTTTTTAATGTTAAACCTGGTGGTACGTAAAGTTACCGCTAGGCTTTAAAAGGTTAATCCTGTGACGCGAAAGAGTTTGTTTTTAAAAGAAATTCGGTTAAGATATGTTCCATTTCAGACACGGAGAAACAGAACCTGGGTGTAAAGTTGTCCACCTCGTGTACGTATGAATTTAAGTTGTATTATTGGGACCAACTCGTACACTAAGAGAACACAATATATCAGGTTTCACATACTTTCCGACATGTTTCGGTGTAGACTACACCATCCTCAGGGGAAGCTATATTAGAACACTCGAAACCACTGAAGAAAACCAGTTTTCTTCAGTGGTTTCGAGTGTTCTAATATAGCTTCCCCTGAGGATGGTGTAGTCTACACCGAAACATGTAGGGAAGTATGCGAAACCTGATATATTGTGTTTTCTTAGTGTACAAGTTGGTCCCAAGAATACAAATTAGAACCTAAGTGTGTTTCTGCGCAGCTGGCTTACGAATTTATCTGAAAAATGTGTGCGATCTTCTGGGACATTACGCGGCGTCGTGTGGTAGTTGTTTACCGCACCTTCCTATGTATAATCTATGTTATGGTTTGCCGGCTTTCTTTTCTTCTCGGACTCTTGACCCTTGAAGATGGGACCCGTACGGTGTCCCGAAACGTCGGTAAACAATTACCACACGACGCCGCGTAATATCCCAGAAGATCGAATATGTCATCAACATCGCGGCGGAAGTCTGAAGTCAAGGTTATCTGAACAATATGAAGCGTGATTATTTTTTTAAACTCCTTTCAAAATTAGTGTGTTGGTTACGCAGTGTTTTCGGTCCGATGGTTTGATGAATGTGGTGTAAGCATGCGACGTTAAGTATGCGAAATAAATTGGTTCGTAGTCATGAACGTAGAATCTGCATAGGAAAGACCAGCGAAGGAACAGTCTATTAAAGTTAACTTTTGGGACAGGATACGTATTGACGCAGACGCAATCGATAAACGTGCTCTTTACATGTTAGAATTCAAGGCTGACATGGACGTCTGCAAGGTTACTACTGCCATTACGTTTTACGACGTCCAGGAAACACATTTTAAGGAATTTCGGTGGCTTTGTTGTGTGTTCAACATTACTGTTGTGTCTTTCATGATCTGTTATTTCGGAATTGAAGTGAGAGTGACGTAGATAGGGCCTACGCAAACCGCGTGGCGCTGGGGGCCCCGTGGGTCAGAGGACCACCCCAGACGTACATTGTGCTAAAATTGTTGTCGGTTCATTCGGACAGAATTCCATTTTACTGACAGAAGGCAGTATTCTGAGACGCCTGGGGTAACTTCGCTAATAATAATCTGGGACGGGGGGGGGCACTTATTATAGAGGCAAGGACGAGGGGGGCACCCCGACCGGTCGTCAAGCAGTTCGAAGTCACAGAACACCTGTAAAGTAAAACAGTGTTTTTTGCGGGGGGTGGGGGGGTGGGGGGGGAATGTACTGAAACGTTTTTAAAACGAACTTTTGTTGAAAAATTAAGTACGCAATTTTATTAAAAACAAAATCTCTTATTGGCGTTTTACACGGAAAGTATGTTGTAAGGGGGGGGGGGAAGGTAAAAATGCGATTAAAAATTATCAAAATTATATTTTCCACTTCATGAAGGAAATATGCTTGCGGAAACCGTGAAAATCGCCCACGGAATTCCACGGTTTCCCGGAACACAGTTTGTACGCCGCTGGCCTACGCCATGCGTGGATCCGTGCTTCTTAGTTTATTAACAGATTAATTGGACTGATTAACAGACAATGAGTTCTAGACGGATAAAACGTGGATTAAGCGTGTTACTCGTAGGTAATGTAATCGATATTATGCGTCTCTGTGTGGTGCAGTTTCCTTTGAACTGGAGCTGACTGCCTGGCCTTCGTTCAGTAAGTCACTCTGTTTGTTTGACACATACACCCTTGCTGTATTCTTCAACCTCTGGAAGCTGTGTTAGCATATCTGTTTCTCAGTTCACTGACGTCAGAATTGTGGCAACGTGTAATTCTTAGAATTGTAACAGCTGTATGGTGGGGTGGGGGGAGGTTGGTTAAAAGAAATATAAGTGAGTTTGATTAGAATTCGGTTATTTATGGTTTATTTGACGATTACTTATCAAAGATAGAGGCTACGCAACATCGAATGTTACGATGAATGTGACAGCTGGATTAGGTAGAATGTGAACGTGTGCTGTCGTGGCCTATTTTATGCTGCTTTATGTTCAGGGAGAGTAGTATATTTTGTTATCAAGGTTAAATAATTTTGGATTCCGTTATTCTTGGATATGATCCAGCGGTGTATCCGAGATCGGCATTCTGAACCACACTGCTGTGAGAAACTCAGAGGTTGGTTAAGTAATTTCTTTGTCAAATCCCGACCTTTAAACACAAGCAGTATGTAGTTCAAAAATCAACAATTCAGGTAACGTGAACTATTTAAATTTTATTCGGTACTGTTGTACTTTATTATAAATTTTAGATAAACGTATAGAATACATTTCTTTATTTCACACTTCAAAAATTACGTTGTTTGGCGGGTGGGGGCAGAAATAATCATGTGTCGTGCCCTAAGTTCTGCTGATAGACTTTTTGGACTTGGGGTTGAGGAAAGGCTTGCAGTAATATGTATGAACTCGTGTTTACTTACTACGGATGATCACCTTTGTAAGCCCTTGTCATGGGGTTTAATCCTTTAAAGACGAAGCTTATCTGTTTTATATAAGGACTCAGTGCGTACCGCGCTGTAAACACTCTCCACTTCGGTTATAAAAACCAGTCTCTTAATGTTTTATAAGGCAAAAGTTGCTGTTTGTTCTGAGATCCGTACAAAACACATAAACGCAATGTGGGCACCACGTAGAATTTTTTAATGTTAAACCTGGTGGTATGTAAAGTTACCGCTAGGCTTTAAAAGGTTAAATAAGACACGTAACTTTAGTGGCATTCCGTGGCATTCTTTAGTGCAGTTGTGGAAATAAACTTCTTGAAACCACTACACCAGGGGTTCATAGATTTTCCAAAAATCCAGGATCCACCACAAGATTTTATACGTTTAATATTATCTTCCCATCTGCTCCCGTATGTTTTCTTAGTGGTCTGTTTCATCAAGTTTCTCCCCACAGAAACCCTGTATGAATTTTTCTCATTGTGTGCTACACGCCCCACGCAACTCGTCCTCTTATTATGCTGCGTTATGTTACTTGCTCCTAGTTACATCTGAGTATTTACCCTCTGTACCTGTTCTCGAGCACTCTGTATCTGCGTTCCTCCTTTAATGTGAGGGATGAAATTTTACATTAGCGGTTCACAAATCCAGAGTAACAGGATGTCGTGGCGATTAAATTTGGTATCGCGGCGCCTAAAATTTTTGGGTCCACCAATGTTCCCTCTAAGCTGCGGGGGTGCGCGGCCACGCAGTAACTGAAATGGCCCCGCGCACAATGAATTGTTACCGTGCAGCTGTAATTTCACTGTGCATGTTACAGAGACCGTTTAAAGTGCCGCGCAGTCGTCAGGTCGTGTAAAAATTTTCTTCTCAGACCAGCATAAGGTCCGCGCAACTGTAAAATCAAGTAGAGGGAACGTTAGGATCTACGGTACGGAACTTGCTTCGGGTCACTTTTCTGACACCTAGAAGTGTGAGGTGGCATCCCTGTTTAACACCCATATAAAACAACATGCATGATTATAGTACTGTATATTCTAATCTTTATGATTTTAGATAGCAACGGTGGAGACAAAGGATTCCGGGCAGAATTATATCAAGTGTCTCCCATTTTATTCGGTGGCTGGTACAATGAGTATTCGCGATATACTGATAAAAGCTCTGCTTGATAGCATCATGAATTAAAATGAAATTTTGACTCTGCGGACAGGGATAAATAACGGCGCTCCGACTGTTTGTCGACGTGTGCTGTCAGTCACGTATACCTTCTCTGGCAAGCTTGCACAGTCTCGGGCGCCGTGCTGGCTTGGAGACAGGAGTTGCATTCTTGCGCAAAGGCTGTTTGGATATCGCGCGACGCGAAGTAGTCCTCCCAATGTGCCAGAACCCCTCGTCTCCTTTATGAGCGTCTAAGTGGGTTGCGCTATGCTCCCCCACATTTTAGTAGTCCCGGGGAGGAAAATCCCCCACATCATCCTGGTAAGAGAGACTGGAAGTGTCGCAGTGTTGTTATTTTTAGGCAACGCAGACTGTAAGCACTATATAGCGTGTACTGGATAATAATGAATTGGAAATAATTTGGAAGGAAGCAGTTGTGCGTATCTGTAGATACTCTTCACGTATCATGGGGTAGTCCGTGTTTATGCGAAGAGTGAGACCAGCTAGGCTATGCTCTTCGGTTTCTCATTTCGGGACTTCTTACTTTCCCGTATTTTATACCATTCTAGATGGTCATACAAAAAAGTAAAATCGGCATCAGTATATTTATAATCTTCAAGAAAACGTAGAACTCAGAAGAGAACTGTTGCACATTCTTGTTGAAAGCAGATAGGCAATTAAAAAATATGTTCAAATAAAACACGTGGTGAATTTCGTATTGATTTTATTGATGTAAGTTTTGTTTAGAATAGTCTGAAACAAAGAAATGTTTAGTCGAAATGTGTGAGTTTTGTGTGGTACAATAAACAGGGCTTAACACTACGCATCATTCATTGTTTTGCGTCTTTAAAAACGTGACGTTTCCCATTATTGTTTCGTACAGTTATTCTTTCCTCGCCAAATTGATTAGTCTCTTCGTTCATTTTAATATGGAATTTAGACGATTGTGTCTCCCCATCGTATTATTTCCATGGCGGGGGGGGGGGGGGGGGGGGTTTTTGGTATCTTCAATGGATTTTGGCCCATACGTAGTAGGGAGTGTGAGTTTCATTTTCGTGTGGTTTCTGTATAATTTTTATTATCAATTTTTGTACTGTTATGTGCCGTTTCGTTTCGTAGTCCTTCCGTCTTCTGCCTACTTGTTCACAGCAGGTGTCGAGGTTGTTTATTTTCACTTGATCACACTGAGACACACACCACAGTCGGTAGGGCTCCTCTGGACTAGGGATCGGCCCGTCGCAGAGACCTCTACCTGACAACACGAACACTTTACAAGAGACAAACATCCATGCCCCCGGTGGGATTCGAACCCACGATCCCAGCAAGCGGTCGGTCGCAGACCTACGCCTTAGACCGCGCGGCCACTGGGATCGCTTATATGCCGTAACAGTGTATATATATATTTGTATTTATAATTTCGTAATGAATTTATGATTTTAAGTAATTTTAAACCTTTAAAAACGAAGCGTATCTGTTTTATGTAAGAACTCAGTGCGTACCGCGCTGTAAACACTGTCCACTTCGGTTATAAAAACCAGTCTCTTAATGTTTTATAAGGCAAAAGTTGCTGTTTGTTCCGAGATCCGTACAAAACACATAAACACAATGTGGGAACCACGTAGAATTTTTTAATGCTAAACCTGGTGGTACGTAAAGTTACCGCTAGGCTTTAAAAGGTTAATGCGTAATTGCTCAATACGCACTTCGTGCCAACTTCACTTTTGTTGACGTCGCCGGGCTCCGACATGAAATTTTCATTTTTTGTAGGTTTATATGTACGAGCTGGAAAAGCTGTTTTATGATTCCATCTAAAATATTCGTCCGTTCTTAGAATTCCCATTAGATAACATCTGCTTTATGTCTGTTACAAAGTCCTGTACTGTGTCATGAAGTGATATTTTTAAACAGTCTGTATGGCTTTGGGCCCCCTTTGCCTCGTAACGTCTATTTTGAGCTAGCTAAGCCAGCAAGCCACGAACCGACATGTAACATACACAGGGATTCAGGCCTATTATCATCCATAAGCTGTTGCATTGCTTCGAGAGTAAAGACCAGTTGCCTTTGTGGACGGATTGAACTAAGTTCTCCAACCGGCTCGGTCTGAAGACGAAGTGTCTTTGTGCTTCGCTTGGTGGTTGTATCCGCTGCTGTAATAAGCTTCCTTTGAAACTTTTCAGAAATTCGCAGAAAAATGTGGATACATTTTAGAGTTCTGAGGAGATAGAGCTGCTTGTTTGAAACCTGTTAGCGGTCTGTGTGTGCAGCAGTTAAGGACATGAGTATCAGAGGCAACTTTTGTGTGTTGACGTCTGGCCATTCGAGGCCACCCCATGTCGGTATGTTTCAACTCCCTGTCTTCAACAATACTAACATGGTGTCATTGCACACTAGTGAGGTGGAAACAGTAGCAGCGGAATTATGTGTATTGTCTTGAAATTGTATATGCGAAAGGCAATGTGTAAAACATTACATACGGTTATTAATTTGTATTATTTTTATAAAAATACAAAGGAATAATGCGGATTTTCAGGCTCGGTATGATGACAGCGGCTCCCGGATGATCGCGGTTTGCGTGGTGACTTGAATTCATCTGCTGGGAGTAGCTGCTACTGCTGTTAACACCTACAAAGTGTAATATTACGGAACCGTGAACTTATCACGCCAAACTTAAAAGTTTTCTGTATATCTTTTCGCAGTGAGCGGCCTGACGGTCTGTGCGTGTATTGGAGAGGTACAGAGTCCTAATTTTGGCTGTGCCACCAGCAGTCTTGATAATTTGAGCAGCGCAATGGATTGGTTTCCAGACGTAATATTTATTTAGGATTTTAAAAGGTATGTATTAATTTGCTTGTTTTTATTTTACTGAGCATGGATTTGATTTGATTTGATTTGTACGTTGAGAGACGCTGTATTTAACTTAATATGAAGGTATGCCAGATAGCTCCAAATATTTGAAAACTAAAATGAATGTACATTGTGTATAAAATTCCGTTCTTAGCTCGCAGAAGAAAACTCACTCGGTGGGTGCCGTGGAGGGGATTAATAATTGTTTATTGTAAGGATCGTACAAATTACACTGCATGAAAAAGAATTCGACATTTTTAGTGTACGTATAATAACTTTTTCCTCCTTCTGCTCCGCCTTCTCCTCCTCCTCCTCCTCCGCATTCTCCTCCTCCGTCTCCTCCTCCGCCTTCTCCGCATCCTTCTCCCATCCTCCGCCTTCTCCCCCCTTCTTCTCCTTCCCCTCCTCCCCTTCTCATCCTCCTTCTTCCCCGCATTCTCCTCCTCCTCCTCCACCTTCTTCTCCTCCTCCTCCTCCGCCTTCTCCTTCTCCTCCTCCTCCAATGGGTCGACAGCCCCTAGTGGGCCAGGGCCTCCTCATTTTCGAGGCTTCACGATCACATTCAGACACACCACAGTCAGTAGGATTCCCCTGGACGAGTGATCAGCCCGACGCAGAGACATCAATCTGACAGCACACAACACTCACAAGAGACAGACATCCATTCCCCAGGCGGGATACGAACCCGCAATACCAGCAAGCATACGGCCGCATTGCTACGCCCTAGGCCGCGCGACCGCTGGGATGAGCATAGTAACCGCTATGCCTTAAACTTTTAGCGTTGCTGATGTATTGAAATTCATACACACTCTTTGGCACATGACTGTCGAAGTCGGATATCGGGCAAGATAACGTGGCGCTTCTCGTATATCGAGAGCAGTCAACGTGGTGCCTGGTTTCTGGAGCTATACCTACACCGCCCCCCCCCCCCCAATGTTATCACGTATGCTTGGTTAATCATGAAAGGAAATTCATACTCGTAGATAAAGCGATTTTATATCGTATTTAAATTTGTATAAGGTATTTCATATCGTAAAGAGCTGTAGGAAAAGTCTGATACTCAGTAGACAGAAGATAATTTTTACGTCCACGTTAAGATTTCAGTTAATTCCCTTTCATTTATTCAGTCCACATAAGTAGTTCGTTCGTAGTCCTTCGCTCTTCTACCTACTTGTTCACAGCAGGTGTCGAGTTTGTTTATTTTCACTTGATCACACTCAGACACACACCACAGTCGGTAGGACTCCTCTGGACGAGGGATCGGTCCGTCGCAGAGACTTCTACCAGACAACACAAACACTCACAAGAGACAGACATCCATGCCCCCGGTGGGATTCGAACCCAATTTAACAATAAACTATCGAAACCGACAGAAATTAATAAAGGAGTACGCCAAGGTTGCCCTCTCTCACCTGCACTGTTTAATATATATTTAGACGAATTGATAACTTAGTGGCAAAAACAGGGCATAGCAGGAATCAAACTTTCAAAAGCTGGCAACTGTCAACGCTGTTATTTGCAGACGACCAAGTCATAATAGCAGAAACAGAAGATAACCTACAGAAAGCTGTGCACAAATTAAACCAAATAATAACGGAACACGGTTTAACCATATGTGCACAGAAAACAAAATCGATGGCATTTAAAGGCCGAGACCCAGTAAGAACCAAAATTGTAATAGATAACAAAATTATAGAAAAAGTAAATTCTTTTAACTATTTAGGAAGTATGATATCTTATGAAAAAGAACTGGACATTAACAACAAATTACAAAACTATTTGAAAATTACAGGTATTATAAATAATGTATTTAGACCACAGAAACCCCTTAAGAAAACAAGAGTAAAATTATACAATACACTAACACTCCCAGTTTTGTTATATGGCAGTGAAACTTGGACTATTGAAGCAAGGGACGCCAGAAGAATAACAGCAGCAGAGATGAAATATATGAGAAGAACAGCGGGATACACTTGAACAGAATACAAAACAAATACACAAATTGCAAAGGAATTAAAAATAACACCAATTCTGGACAAATTACTGGAACATCAGAGGAACTGGATACAACATGTAAGTAGAATGCCTCGTAACAGATTACCCAGGGTAATGAAACACTATTCCCCAACTGGCAGAAGGAATCATAGAAGACCTTTGAAGAGACTTCTGGATACGTGAGACCGGAACGGGTCAACAAGTGGCCCAACTCCATGACAGATATATGTTGATGATGATCCCAGCAAGCGCTCGGCCGCAGACCTACGCCTTAGACTGCGCGGCCACTGGGATCGGCTATATTCTTTCCATTTGAATAATAATCCCAAGGTGACCAGCTTAATTAGTCACTGTTTATGAATTATATAAACGGGATTCATACAGGGTGTACCCGTTGATTGCCGTTTTCCTCTCCTGTCATAGAGGAAGCCTGTGTTTGCAGAATGGATTTAGCAATAGTTACAAACGCTATTCCTATAGGAATGGATTTTGTACGCGAAAAATCAGTGATGGTTATCCCTTGTAAGGAATCGCTTGTGAGGCAAGTCACGGAGTGGCTGGAATTGGTTTGCTGGGGCTGAGCTGGTGAGTGTTGCTGTTTAGTATAGTCCAGTGGCTACGGAGTGGAGAGCCACTGGAAGAGTGACGGATTGGGGTGATTTATCCGTAGTCCATGTGTCATGGTTGAGATGTGAAACTTTGTTCGAATCCGTGTTATGGTTAGCAGTGTATGGACCACACAACTTGGTGGCAGTGCTCCGTAATAGCTGCAGTCGTCACGGCTTGGCTGCTGCTAGGCTCTTCTTGGAACGTTCAGGCGTTAAGCGCGACTCAAACCAAGGCGGTTCACCGGAGCGGTAACGGGATGCGATATATTACTCCTCGAATTTTAAACGGCGTCGTTCACACCGAGCGCGGTATCCTACCGCGATGCAGCGGTACTGTCACGGTATTTTTCTGTACCGCAGCACGCTGCGTTCTCCCGCGTACCGCACTGTAGTCAGCACGTGGCTTCTTACAGTTTGCATTGAATTTTACGTGTCTGGAGGTTTGAAATTCACATTCTGGAAATAAAAATGACTACGGAAGGTATAGTTGAGTGCGTTAAGGAATATCACAGGTTAAGCGTGGTGTTGATATGAAGGTTGCGTAAGTGTATCAGTTTACAAAACTACTGTGACTCTATTGCTGTACAGTATGCTTAAGTTTTTATTAATAATAATTCATCAACTTCAGGTTAATTGTAATTGTATTTGTATTGTATTTGTGTGTATTGTATTTAATTGTATTTGTATGTGTGTTGTATTTGTAATTGTATTTGTATTGTATTTGTGTGTATTGTATTTAATTGTATTTGTATGTGTTGTATTTGTAATTGTATTTGTATTGTAATTGTATTTATTGTGTGTAGTATATGTCCTTTATTGTTTTTGTAATTTTGTGTGTTGTGTTTTGTTTGAGTGTGGTGTGTTATTTTGTGTGTTGTGTCTTATTGTAGTACCGCTGCCACCGGGTACAAACCCATTTGCAGTCAAAATAAATAATAATAATAATAATAATAATAATAATGCGATATGACGAGACCTGATTGTAAAGACAAAAAAAAGGATAAAATATGGGATGAGACTGGCGAAAAGGTGCGCGTAATGCCACTAATACCAACAGATCTTCGTATGGAACATACATGTTCGCACGAGTAGCGCAGGGCAGTGATCAATATGTCATGCCGCGAAACAATGCCGCGTTGCCGGTGGAGTACATTTGTACCGCTAGCGTTACCGTCCGGTTACCGCCCCCTCGTACCGCCTTGGTTTGAGTCTGGCGTTATACCTGTTTCACTCGAGTGTTCTATATAGGTTCCCCTGAGGATGGTGTAGATCCACACCGAAACATGTCGGGAATTACGTCAAACCTGATATTTTCTGATTTTTTAGTGTACGAGTTGATCGTAATAATACAAATTAAATGCATATGTACATGGAATGGACAATTTTAAATTTATGCGGTAAACGTTAAGTTGTCTTTGTTCACTCTACGAAAGCGTGTGGGGATTGGATACATAGTGCCACTTATTCTTAAGGTCAGCACTAGATGGTTAGCCTCACGCCCCGGCCGATTTACCTCGAGAGAAAGAGCCCCCTGTGCTTTCCAAAAGAGAAATACCTCTTTGTGTACTTGCTTGTGTGAGTAATAAATGACGTTTGCAGTTGAATCAGCGTCCAACTAAATTAACCCTTTAAACACGAAGCGTATATGTTTTACACAAGGACTCCGTGCGTACCGCGCTGTAAACACTCTCCCCTTCGGTTATAAAAACCAGTCTCTTAATGTTTTATAAGGCAAAAGTTGCTGTTTGTTCTGAGATCCGTACAAAACACATAAACGCAATGTGGGCACCACGTAGAATTTTTTAATATTAAACCTGGTGGTATGTAAAGTTACCGCTAGGCTTTAAAAGGTTAAAGTATGTATGGTATTAACCCTTTAAAGAATTTTTTAATGTTAAACCTGGTGGTACGTAAAGTTACCGCTAGGCTTTAAAAGGTTAATATGCGATCCTCTCGTGGCGTCTTGTGCACAAGGACAGCCTGTTGCTTTCAGCTTCCATCTTGCATGCCGTGTATAGAACTGGGATTACCGGTGACCGAAGCATATTTAAATAATGTTTGCTGTTGAACAGCGCCTAGCTAAATTACGTGTGAATCATTTCTTGGCATCCTGATGGCAACCTCGAATTACTGGTGAGTCGAGCGTTATCATGAATGGAACTCCGGTGTTAGCGGACACTTCTTATTTTTTTTTGTTTTTTTAATGGTTCATTGTAGGTGACTGCCATTTCTGCTATGTGACAACGTATGGTGCAAGAGAAAGAGACGAAATTCTAAGCGGCCCTAGTTACTTCTTTTCTTGCTGCTGCTAATTGATTCGGTTATGATTGTTGTGTGTTATACGAAGCAGAAGCGTGGGCCAGCGGCCAGCATGTTGGTGAATGTTGCATTATTAGTGACGGAACATACATTTACGAAACTTTTAAGCGCTTCTTGAACAGTCACATCCTTTTGTGGTTAATTTAAACAGTGATGTCATACATTACGAAATGTTTGTTTCAGGATACTTACGCAAATTGAATCGTTTGAAGCTTTTCTATTCAGCAGCGTGTCAAAGCTAATATAGTGCCTGCGAAAGGGCTGGATGACAGGATCATTTTTGACCTGGCTGGAGGCTTCTTTGGCGCGTTCGCAAAATTACGAAAAGCGGCTGTTAGCTTCGTCATGTCTGCCTGTCGTCCGTTCGCTTGGAACAACTCGGCTCCCACTGGACGGATTTTCATGAAATTTGATATTTGAGGATTTTTCGAAAATCCGTCAAAAATTTAATTAAAAATATGACAGGAATAACGGGTAGTTTGCATGAAGACGTATGTACATTTATGAAAATATCTCGCTGAATTCTTGTTAGAATGAGAAATGTTTCAGACAATAGTTGTAGAGGGGAAAAAACACATTTTATGATCGCTACATATTATGATTTAATGTGGAAAAATACGGTAGAGGGAGGCAGGCCACAGATGACAATATAACGCAGTGCAGAAATGATGTGATATGGGTGTGAAACTTGGTCTCTCACACTGAGGGAGGAACAAATACTGAGGGTCTTAGGGAATAGGGTGCTGAGGAGGATATTTGGGCCTAAGAGGGACGAGACAACAGGGGAGTGGAGAAGACTACATAACGAGGAACTTAATGACCTGTACTCATCACCAAATATTATTCGGGTAATCAAATCGAGAAGAATGTGATTGCCGGGGCATGTAGCACGTATGGGGGAAAAGGCAGGTGCATACAGGATTTGGTGGGGAGACCTGAGGGAAGGCGACCACTTTGGAGACCCAGGCGTAGATGGGAGGATAATATTAAAATGGATCTTCAAGACGTGGGATGGGTGGGCATGTGCTGGATTGAGCTGGCTTAGGATAGGGCAGGTGGCGGGCTGTTGTGAATGCGGTAATGAACCTCCGGGTTCCATAAGATGCGGGGAATTTCTCGACTAGCTGAGAAACTTTTAGCTTCTCAAGAAGACCTCTACTCCATGCAGTTAGTTAGTTAGTTAGTTAGTTAGTTAGTTAGTTAGTTAGTTAGTTAGAAATGATGAGACTTGCATGCCGGATAACTAATGCAAGAATGCAGACTGACGCTCATAATATTTAATAATTAATTGTTACTTTTACACGGCAACGATGCTTACGCGAATGCGCCCCTAACGTTACGTTGTGCGCATCTTGCCTGGCTTGTTTACCGCCGTGTTCCGACCGGCCTTCATGGTTTGTGTTCCGTTTTGCTTCTTCAGACATGTCTCTTGGACAAAGTTTACAACCGTTGACTAACCATTCGCCTCCATGTAATACCGTAGTAAAGAATGCGTGTGGCTTTGCTTTCGCGCCTGTTATACACCTGACACTTGTTACTTTCCTTACGCAGTTCTCACTGATGCTATCATCGTCCTCTGCGTTGACTGAATATTGTGACCACAGATTTTGGAACTGCCGGTAATATTAGCGATGTGTTTGTGTACCTGTTAAAACCAGGGCTCTGGAGTCGGTACACAAAACCCCCGACTCCGACTCCTCGATTTTTAAAACTCCTACTCCGACTCCTTCATACAAGCTCAATATGTATTAACCCTTTAAAGACGAAACGTAATCTGCTTTATATAAAGACTCTGTGCGTACCGCGCAGTAAACACTTTCAACCTCGGTTATAAAAAAAAAGGAGTGAATTGCTGATGTGTACGGCAAAAGTTGCAGTTTGTTCCTAGATATGTACAGAATACCTAAACGCGATTTGAGCACTATGGAGAATTGTTGAGTGTCGAACCTGGTGGTACGTAAAGTTAGCGCTAGACTTTAAAAGGTTAATACTGGTAAACGTACGTATAAGACATTTCATCACCACTACGTGAATCATCAGGCTACTTTTTGGATTTATAGCCTATATTTAAGTAAAAGTCTAATGGTTACTGTAGCTATCAGGGCTCTGGAGTTGGAGTATCTAGTTAAGATTTTAGACTGAGGTCGGAGTCGGTACATTTTTACCGACTCCGACTCCACCTAAAATTCCTTTCGATTCCGACTCCACAGCCCTTGATTAAAACCTGGGGACTAATCTACGGGATGGGTGACTAAGGAATCTTGCTTTGATTCCCGGCACGGGCAAGATATGTTTCTCACCTCCAAATCGTCCAGCCCGGATGTGGGGCCCCTCCAGTGCCTTATTTAATTGGTATGGGGGCTTCTGCTCCGGCAGTAAAGCGGCCAGGATATGAAGCTAATGCCGAGTTTACGAATGTGCGGAGGTTTATCTCCACAACCCCTATATACCTTCATGCCGTGCAGGGGGACATCTGTAACTTGTAACTTATCTCGCAAGGGCGTTTAGCAAATGCGAAAGACTACTGTCTATTTTTTAAGCAGTGAATTTGTTTTGCCATGGGCTTTTGGCGGCGGTCCGTGCTAAATGATCAAATTCGGTTTGCAAGTGAAAATTAATCTTTTAAAGCCTAGCGGTAACTTTACATACGACCAGGTTTAAGATTAAAAAATTCTAAGTGGTACCCACATTGCGTTTATGTGTTTTGTACGGATCTCAAAACAAACAGCAACTTTTGCCTTATAAAACATTAAGAGACTGGTTTTTATAACCGAAGTGGAGAGTGTTTACAGCGCGGTACGCACTGAGTCCTTATATAAAACAGATACGCTTCGTCTTTAAAGGGTTAAGGTTTATTTATGATGTGCGTTGTGGCTGATGATTTTGTGCTAGATAAAATGATTCGCTAGATAGGGCCCTTATAAGGTTGAGGTTTCATTTTCACAGAGAATGCCGATGTGTGCCTGGCATGTAGAATATTGTGGAAAGGTAATAGTGTGGTGTTGCATTTCCAGTTTCTCCTTACTGCTCGCTCAAGAAGGCCGTATTTACAAATACAGAACAAAGCAAGGCTATATAACTTTCACTCTAACTGCATAGATGCAGCGAAGTGTGCATCAAAGGATGGGTGATATGCGGCTGTTTAGAACTTTGTTCTGAAGTATCAAGGTGATTTTCGGTTTTGAACTTTGTGATAACATAGCTTACGTCGGATTGTTAATGCATAATTAAAAAGAGCGGAAAAGGATGGCCAGTCCCATAAGCATTTTCGATGTTCAGCTCAAATTTGATGTACCGGAATTTATGAAAAGTTGTTCGTGGTACAAAAACACGTATTCTGCTGCCTGTCTTAATGGATTGAATTCGTTAAATGCAGTCGAACCCGTTTATAACGACATCGATTAATGCGAAACCTCGTCTATAGCGTCAGATATTCTGTGGTACCAATTAATTCGTGGCTGTTAACCGTAAAATTATATTCCTCGGCTAGACTATCGCTCGTTTATAACGACATAAAGTATTCAGGACCTTTCATGACGTTATAACCGAGTCCGACTGTATTTGTAATGTTGTTGTGAACGTGTTCTTGGCATTCGGTGTGTCATACTTTCAGGCATTCTGCTGTACGTGTACAGGTGTCAGTTACTGTTTATTTTCAGCCCATTTTACTATTCTTTCTTGAGGAAAATATTAGGCTTACGAGATTACTATGCTGTGTATGCGTGCGCGAACGCGCCCGCTTTTCTTTCAACTTAATCCTGGTGACCACTTCTAAAGAAATTTAGTATGAATGTTACAGACCAAAATATTGGAGGTCGGGGTCGTGATAACGACTGGCTACGGGCTGGAGGGTTCGGTGTTCGAACCCCGTTGGGGGCAAGAGATTTTCTTTTCTCCACATCCGTCCGGACCGGCTTTTGAGCCCACTAAGCCTCCAGTACAATGGGTACCGGGGCTGTTTTCCGGGGTTAAAGCGGGCGCGGCGTAGCATTGGCCCTCTATCCATGTCTAGCGCCGACATGTCAGGCATTCGGTAGAGTTTTGCCCAACTCCTTCGGTGTGCCGTCATGAGCCTTCGTGGCGTGATACAGGGGGAACTTTATCTTGCTGTTGCAGATCACGCCAACATTTCGTGTGTTTTCATTTTTTGCAGTCGTTCGAAACTGCTTGGGAGAAATTAGGGCCCTTTTCTACGAGCGTGTTTGTGGCACCACAAATAGGAGCGCGACTGAAGCGAACCATTTTCTGCGAGCGTGTTTGTGGCGCCACAAATAGGAGCGCGACTGATGCGAACCATTTTCCGCGAGCGTATTTGTGGCGCTTCAGCGACCTGAGTAGCAACCCTCGTTTCCTAGTTCAGTTCCAGTTTTGAAATGGAGTTCGAAGAGAAGGTTGTTCTTCTTGTGTTACTGCACAAGAAATTGAAGAACAGGAAAAGGAAGCATGAATTCTGGATGTATCCCCTACGCAATTCAAGACAGGAACGTGGCATGTTTTACACTGCCTTTAACGAGCTAAGAAATGATGAAAATAAATGTTTTAACTATTTCCGTATGTCAATCGTCTCCTTCGACGAACTGCTCCAGCATATCAAAAATGATATTTCGGCAATAAAAAGTTCTGCATCAAAGTTATGGTCCATTGTGTAGAAGTAAATATCTTCAGAATGAACAGCAGACCAGTCGGATGGTGACTGTTCGAAGGAGTAGCGCGGCTGAACACACTCGTGGAAACGGCATCATAAGCGACAATGTACAGCTAGCTGTGGCACGTCAGAGCTGTGGCGCTTCTGGGTAGAGGGGGACAAGCGACCGATAGCGTTTGTAGCGCTTCAGTTTCTGAAGCGCTTCTACGTGGAAACACGCCCATTGTAACCAATGGTTCGCTAAATCGCGCTCCTATTTGTGGCGCCACAAACACGCTCATGGAAAAGCGCCGTTATATGGTGGCGGCAACACGAGCGACACTTGACATTATAAGGCGTGTAGACACGTATTTGAATCGCCCGTCTTCAGTCAGCCTGCACGAATTTTCGAATAATGCTTTCAAATATTCCACAGCCGCCCCCTTCCTAACATTTGTGATCATCTTCCAGTCTCATTCAATGATATGTAGAGTGACCAAAAAGTTGCACCCCAGATAGTTCACAATCAGTTTATCTGTGTTGGAGAAAACGTTCAAATTATTGGCCAGCAACTTATGTGCGCTTACTGACGGGGAATCTAAGAGATGCTTCGACCCGCCACAGCATGTCCACAGTACTTTTATTACACCAGGTTTGTATCATGTTGTACAATTCCTTATTACAGTTCGCGGTTCATCGGTGTTAGTGGAAGACTTCGGGTGGCCAGACAGGAAAAAGTGTATACATGAAATACGTGAGAACAGACACATTCGTTATTTCTTCGTTAGTTTCATTGCCATTTTTATCTGCAACAAAGAAACTATATTCCTGTGGTCATTGCAAAATATAATTATTTTCCCTGAAATTCATTTGGAAAGTTGTCTAATTCCCGTTTTACGCCTTTCCTGCCCGTCATTTACGTCTGCTTGTTAATATTCTAGAAACGCAGCCGTTGCTGTAGGACGGAAAACCATTTTCCTTTTATGATAACTTATTCTGTGTGCATAGGTCGGGTGTTTTGGTCACGGTTGTGCGTCTCTTTGTGTTATGGAAGGAAACAGACCGATCGTCAGCCGGTTCCTGCCTTATTTAGAGATTAGGGCGGATGTTGTGACATCATTCCTTGGCGTTTTTTTTTTCACAGTACCACCAAATAATTAAGACTGGATGGGAGCAAAACGTGTTTAAAATATTTGCACTTAGAAGAGTGAAAGTTTTGGGAATTGTGGACGTAGTTTTTTTTAAGGTATGGATGAAATAGGCGCATGCGGCGGCGCAGTTGGCTGAGCCACTGTGCTACAAGCCGGTAGGTCGCGGGTTCGATTCCCGATGGTGTCACTGGAATTTTTCATTGATATAATCCTTCTGGCCACACTATGACCCTGTAGTTGACTCAGCCCCTAACATGAGTGAGTACCAGGACTAGTTCCTGGGGGTAAAGGCGGCCGGGGCTTAGGGCTTACCACCTTCATATGCCGATTGTTTTGAAATCTGGGAACCTCAACCTCCTGGAACCCTCAGGGCCTGTCGAGGCCTGTAATGGGACTGCTTTACCTTTTTATAGATGAAATTATTGTGTGATGAGTGGAAGTTAAAGGTCAGGGTTTCCTTGTTTGAAGTAACTTAGAGGGCCTATCCTCTCCAGCCGTATTGTCCCCAAGGAAAGTAGCCCCCACTTCTCTTGCATTAGGGAACGGTTGGGAGGGGGTTTCTACTGGGAATCGATCTGTGGTCGTCCAGCCTGTCACCAGTAACTTTAATTGCTGAAATATTCTGGCTTTTAAGTTTACAATCAAGTGATTAAAATTATATAGCTTACGCCCTGTGTTGAATGCGAAAGTCTGTTATTATCTTTTACTCTTAGTAGGCATATATTCGTTTCGTTTTGTAGTCCTTCCCTCTTCTACCTACTTGTTCACAGTAGGTGTCGAGGTTGTTTATTTTCACTTGATCACACTGACACACACCACAGTCGGTAGGACTCCTCTGGACGAGGGAGCGGCCCGTCGCAGATATATCTACCTGACAGCACAAACACTCACTAGATACAAACATCCATGCCCCCGGTGGGATTCGAACCCACGATCCCAGGAAACGCTTGGCCACAGACCTACGCCTTACGTTACGCGGACACCGGAGCGCGTCGGACGAGTCGGAACATTTGTGCTGATTAAGGGCAGTGCATGGTATTTCCCCACGACGGCTGCGGGGATTCGGTTGACTGTTGGCCGCTGATAAGCAAGCAACATGAGCAGTTCGGAAAACACGAACAGTTGTTTGGAACTGCTCATGTTGCTTGCTAATCAGCGGCATGCAGTCAAATGAACTGTGCCAGCCCTTAGGCCGAAATACGATATAGTGTGCCCTTCATTAAGGTAATGATATCATGAAGGCGGAGTCAGAAGGACGCGCCGGCCGGGGTGATAAATATTCCACTCCGAGACGCAATTGCCGCTCACCGTCGCGTCCGGTGCGGATCAGTGTGCGATGTCCCATAGCTAATAACGGGAAGAATATTTTATCTCCGTGCGCTGCGTCCATCCGTTGCGTCCGCTGCGCTTCTGTTTGCGCGTACCCTTAGACCGCGCGGCCACTGGGATTGGCTTTGCATACTAGTATATTAAGTTAATTAAATCAGAAAGATGACGTAGGACTGGGTATGCAACCCTCATGAGGGAGAAATAAACAAATGTAATAATCGATGGGGGAAATCATATAGGAACATGGGCATACTGGACTGAGCAGGAGAAGGAAATAGGCTCAATGGTGTCTCCAAGGAGTGGGTTTTTGCAGTGTGAAATGGAGTGCTGCCGTTAGTTGCGGAAGAACGATCCTGCAGCATGGAGTGACTTTAGTTGCGAGCTGGATTAACCGTTTAAAGCCTAGCGGTAACTTTACGTACCAGCGGGTTTGACATTAAAAAATTCTACGTGGTGTCCACATTGCGTTTATGTGTTTTGTACGGATCTCAGAACAAACAGCAACTTTTGCCTTATAAAACATTAAGAGATTGGTTTTTATAACCGAAGTGGAGAGTGTTTACAGCGCGGTACGCACTGAGTCCTTATATAAAACAGATACGCTTCGTCTTTAACCCTTTAAAGACGAAGCGTATCTGTTTGATATAAGGACTCAGTGCGTACCGCGCTGTAAACACTCTCCATCTCGGTTATAAAAACCAATTTCTTGACGTTGTATAAGGCAAAAGTTGCTGTTTGTTCTGAGATCCGTACAAAACACATAAACGCAATGTGAGCACCATGTAGAATTTTTGAATGTTACACCTGGTAGTGCGTAAAGTTACCGCTAGGTTTTAAAAGGTTAAAGGGTTAAAGTGGACTGTTGTGTTGCCAGTGCTAAAAGCGAGATAGTTTGTCCTCATGGATTTAATTGACTGAAGAAAGAAACAGAAGACAAAGAATTAGTTGGTTAGTAGGGTAGAGGAGTGTAGTAACAGCTTTGTAAGTTTTACACCGAATATACACGCAGTTCAAAAACCCAGATTTTTTTTTTACTTGCAGTGTAGTTACTTTTCGTGGTGTTTCAGCCCTGATTTTAATAAATCATCATGGCGACAATTAGTCTGATACCTGGAATGAACAATCAGAACATTGGAAAACTTATGCTTTACAAAACGAATGTAAAACTGCTGACAAACGTATGCCTTGAACAAGAGTAGAATCTGTGATCCCAGGATTCGAATTTTTCAAGATGTTGCGCCACTTTAATCGTGTGACCACCGGTGGTCGGTTGCGTCACATTCAGGTGGAACTGTTTTGAATAAAGACGCCGTAATTTACGACTAGGGCCATCAATTTGAAACAATTGAAGTTTTTACATAATTGTTTTTACTTTAACCCTTTAAAGCCCAGTAGTAACTTTACATACCACCGGGTTTAACATTACATAATTCTACGTTCTGCCTACACGGTGTATTTATGTGTTTTGTATGGATCTCAGCACAAACAGTGATTATTTCCGTGTACAGAATTAACCGTTTAAAGCCTAGCGCTAACTTTAAGTACCACCAGGTTCAACATTCAAGAACTCTGCATGGTGCTCACATTGGGTTTATGTGTTTTGTACGGATCTCAGAACAAACAGCAACTTTTGCCTTATAAAACATTAAGAGATTGGTTTTTATAACCGAAGTGGAGAGTGTTTACAGCGCGGTACGCACTGAGTCCTTATATAAAACGGATATGCTTCGTCTTTAAAGGGTTAACTGACTGGTTTTTGTGACCGAGAGGGAGTGTGTTTACAGTGCGCTGCGAACTGAATTCTTCAAATAAAATTCAGGTTAATGTTAGTCTTTAAGTGTTTAGTATATTTATGGGCCCCACGACCATAGCAACACATAAGTTACGATAAAGCGCTATTTGCACACGTCTTTCTCTGACCGCTTACTGACTGTTGTGCTGTCTATCGATGATGGAATAAAAACGTCCTTGTAACCTTTGTTGGCCCTAGTTCGCTCTTGATGTGTCTAAGGCCTGTCTGAAACGGATCGTCGCGCTGTAACCGTATATCTATTTGACCTTTGGAAAAAGCCACATGGCCCAATTTCTCTGTTTGTGGCCAATGTGGATACTTTATGGAGCGCTTTCTAATTTTTTGCCAAAAGAACTGCGGTGTTCGGGTGCCAGACTTCCAGATAATTAGGCAGCTGGTTTCAGGCTTTCGCTGCGGTGTAGTTGAGACGTTTGTTCTTTTGCGATGTTACGCGGCATAGGTTGGTAATTGGTTACGGACGTTTCAGGATAACCTATCAGTCCATCTTTAAATATCAAGCAGTTCAAGATTCTTCTAGGATTGCTTGACCCTTGAAGACGGACCAAAAGGATTTTCCGAAACGTCGATAACCAACTGCTAACCTATGCCGCGTAACATCCCAGAAGACCAGGCGTCTGAATTTGGCAGCATTTGGGAAATTTCATGCCAGTGAGAAAGTGTATTAAAATAATAAGGCCATCTTAATTGTATACATCAGGCATAAGTTTGGGCCAGGATCTCACACTGTTGTCAGTTCTGTGAATGGACTGGGTGTCAAATCCGCGGCCCGCGAGTTTGTATGTTGTAGCCCGCGGCCACGTTTTGTAAATTGTGTATATACTGTGAAACGTACACAACAAAAACACTAATCACCAACAAATGCACAAAGAGAGTTTTATCATCAATCGTAACACACTCCTACATGTTTCGATCCTGCTGGGTCATCTTCAGGGAGAACTTTTTTGTTATCGTTACACTAAGTTTGCACTTTATAGTTGAGTGAGAATGTGCTGTTGACCGCAGAGAGTTCACGCCTCCAGTACACAGTCAACAGCACATTCTCACTCAACTGCAAAGTGCAACCTTAATGTAACGATAACAAAAAAGTTCTCCCTGAAGATGACCCAGCAGGGTCGAAACATGTAGGAGTGTATTACGATCGATGATAAAACTCTCTTTGCGCATTTGTTGGTGATTAGTGTTTTTGTATAATATAGTGCACGGACATGGAACACATTAAATTTGTGAACGTACACAACAATTGAGGCGTTTGGTGTACTACATACTGTGATTTTTCTACATGCGGCCAGCGAACCAGCCCACAGTAACCGTTATGTCCCTTTGCCCAGAAAGGTTGGACGCCCATGGTCTAAAGCTTATGGAAGTTTCCTTGATGCTGCCTGGTTGGGTTTATACTGTATTCCTTTTTTGTATACATTTAAAATAATGCAGGCCTACTTAACACCCAATGGTGAGGCTGCTGTGCCTAATCCTCCCCCCCCCCTTCCCCCAAGCCCCTGGGAGACTCAATCGAAACGGATACAAAATACTAAGTAAGAACCAAGAGTCCGTGTTAAGAGTGTCTGTCACCACGGCATGGCGCGTCCTCAGATTGCGGATGGAGGAACGGCCTCCAGTTATGGAGGGTAGCTGCGAATACATTGAATAAGCAGTCACGGACAACCGACAAGGGGTGGTCCTCCAGCTTGGGGGTTGGGCAAGGTGCTAACAACTCGTCACCGTAAAAAATTATGATGTTAGAAACAGCCTACAAAACCTCGGACCTGGACCGATTCTTTGGTACGACCCCAGCTACGGAAAAGGGATATGAGTTTTGGAACATAGAATGTGAGGAGCATGTATAGGTCAGTGTCACTTATGATAGTGGCCAGGGAATTATATTCAAATGGGATGGGATTGGGGGCGAGCATGGACTGGATTGAGCTGGCTGAGGATAGGGACAGGTGGCGGGCTCTTGTGAATGCGGTAATGAACCTCCGGGTTCCATAAAAGTCGGGGAATTTCGTGACTGGCTGAGAAACTTCTAGCTTCTCAAGAAGGTCTCTGCTCCATGGAGTTAGTTAGTTCGTTCGTTCGTTTGTTGGTTAATTAGTTAATTAGTTAGTTGGTGAGTTAATTAGTTAGTTAGTTAAAGAGTGCTCAAACTGCTTCCACAGATCCACATGAAGTCAGTATGATAACAGGATGTGTACTGTGGCGACCATTAGTGTTAAAAATCACATGGCGGGTGGGAGACATCTTTTTTGCATGCCTCCAGATGATGATGTGTAAGGTATGTGTCGTAAGCCTGGATGCACGCCTGATCCAGCCAGAGTCTGATCGGGTCTGCGGCGCTGTGCGGGTCTGTAAATGATACATGATGCACAAAGACGGTCAGGTTACCCACAATGCTTTTTTCCAGAATTTTATATTCTGAGGCCCTCAGAGACGCCAGTTTAATGCTTCAAGGTTATAGAGGCACACTGCCTGTCACATTTCGCCTGAAATGATGTGAAGATACGTAAATTAATTTTATCGACATTACTGAGGTTGTTTGTTGTAACCTCGGGTTTATTAAGGGCTGGTTTTTGCAGAATGAGACAAATGAAGTTACGTAAAAATGGGATATTTAGCTTCTTTACTGTTACAGTTCAGTCGGTGGAGTGACTGGGTACCAACAGGACGACCGAGGAATCGTGTTTCGATATTCGGCAGGTGTACCAGATTATTCTGTTCACCATGCCGGCTGTGGGGCCCACCCAGCCTCGTATTCAGTGGGTCTGTTAAATTTGCTATTTAACGACGCTTATAAATTGCTGACATTAGACAGATAACTGACAGTGTTCAGAGATAAACCTGTGCCAGTGCGACTTTCTCACCACAGATTCTACATGGACTGGCCTGGGATCGAATTCAAGCCTTCGCGATGAGAGGCCGGCGTCTAACTGCCTGAACCATGGCACGATCCTGGAAGCAGTAAGTGTCCGTGGCATGAAGCTGACGACTCACCTCCATGCAGGTTAAGAATGCGTGGAGCCTTAACTCCATTTCCACGTATGCCGTCGTGGCGTCAGCTTTGCATTACGTGAAATAATCATAGTATATCTGGGTGCTGCCTGCAATAAAATATCATTTCAGCGTACCGGGAGACAGCTGTTGTCACCGAGGATCATTTGGAAAATATGTGACGGAATTGTGTTGCCACAAGAGAATGTCAGCGCATATAGGGTCAGATTTACACTTTTATATTTTTGGAAAGGACCAGCTTGCTGAGAATTGTTTACAAACTTGGGGAGTATGTGCGAATGTTAATTTTTTTAAAGATATGCAGCCATAGTTTCCCGTATTTAACGCCTAAAAATGTTAAATCCTGTCAAGTGAGGGTCTTGTCTTGG
This sequence comes from Coptotermes formosanus, assembly GCA_013340265.1. NCBI lineage: Eukaryota > Metazoa > Arthropoda > Insecta > Blattodea > Rhinotermitidae > Coptotermes > Coptotermes formosanus. The sequence goes on along the minus strand of BLKM01000431.1, from coordinate 712,862 downwards.
GTTTGTGCACTGTGTAGTGGTTAAATGTTTCGACGTTTCGGGTGAACGTATTGCCTTCATCTTCAGGGTCACTGAATAGATTTGGCTGGACGCTGTAGTGATACGGAGGAAAATTTTTCTGTCTCTTCTACAGGGCGATTTGAGCTAGTTTGGTCAATCATAGCTACGGAGGGCGTGAAGAGGGGAGGGTGGATTTGCAGAATACCTCTTTTCATAACATGGCCACGGTTTTGAAGTCCTTTAGACGGTGCCTGCTGTTGGTTCGTAACGTCCCAGATTTGATTCTTCTATTTTCAGTGAAGTTTCCTATGCGTTTTATACAGGGTGTTCCACATAAAACCGGCACGTTTGCACGGCAAAATCAAGAAAGCGGATCGGTTTTAAGTGGAACACTCTCTAGTTCCTTCGGACTGACCCCCAAGGCACTGACCTCTTATAGAACCGTCATTCCGTATTCATTAATAACCCGCATCTTATTCAAAACTGTACGACTGTGACCTCCACACTGAACCATCTGTATGCTATTGAAGCCCGCTGTGATTCGAGGTGCTTCCTGTGCGACAGTGTTGGTGTCTTTATTATACTGCCATCTGTTGACAGATAGGCCTACTGTTTGTTAACGTCACGCGTTAGGTGGTGAGTCTTTTTACATAAACTGCAACGAGTTTTGAAAGACTGTACTCCGTAATGCAGTACGTGAAATTACCAGCGACGATATTTGAAGTTTATTAAGCTGACGTGAATATGTACGTAATGGAAGGTAAACTGATGAAAGGCTTACATATTGAATTTCAATAAAGTGTGTGGAAGTTTTGTAGGTAGCGTGGGGAAGCCTCTTTATGGCCTTATGCAAACTAAGTTATACAGCATGGCTGAAAATTTAAATTGTTTTACGACTGTTAGTGTCAGTCTGTGTGTTCAGTGTCAGCAGTATGTGTGAAATGGTTTGTGGGATAGGTGGACAAGTCCACGTATGATGTTACGTAAATTTTGCTGTATTATTGATCAGTATGTCTGAAAGTGGAACTCATGCAAGTACGTTTTGTAGACTAACGAGTATCATCAACAGACGCTGTGTAGATGTTTATGGGACAGTTGGAAAAGACTGCTATGGCCTGTTTAACCCTTTAAAGACGAAGCGTATCTGTTTTATATAAGGACTCAGTGCGTACCGCGCTGTAAACACTCCACTTCAGTTGTAAAAACCAGTCTCTTAATGTTTTATAAGGCAAAAGTTGCTGTTTGTTCTGAGATCCGTACAAAACACATAAACGCAATGTGGGCACCACGTAGAATTTTTTTAATGTTAAACCTGGTCGTATGTAAAGTTACCGCTAGGCTTTAAAAGGTTAAACTAGGCTTTATTATGGACTAACATCGTTGAAAATGGAAATCTTCCATATTGAATTTCATCAGAATATGTCCAGCGATTTATGGGGTGTATGGAAGAGTTCATTATGGTCTTCTGTAAACTGGCGCTTATTAAGCAGACGATTTTGTAAAAACGGTGGGTTAAATCCCGGACTTTGTGTTTTTTTGACGGGTCATTGCAGTTTGGTGTTCTTATTCACTTTTTATTGGGCCTTATTATGACTAAATCCCCATTTTCTGTCTTATTTAAGCAGATGATTGTGTAAAAACGGTGGGTTAAATCCCGGACTTTGTGCTTTTTTAACGGGTCATTGCAGTTTGGTGTTCTTATTCATTTTTTGTAGTGAATTACGATTTATGAGCTACTGTTCGCCCAAATCTTGCTTGTGGGCCACCTTCTGACACGCGGGTCATAGGGTACCGACAAAATTTCTTTGATGTAGTTTTCTAGCTTCAGCGATATCCCAACAATGCATATCCCTAGCCTCCAGAATTCATTTTATTGTCCCTTTTTCTTGATTTATATGCGTAGGTTTTACAGATTTTATGTCACCAGTCAACAAATATAAACTCTTGAGTGCTTCATGCCTCCACTAGTTCAAATACCAACTTGTTATGAACTCACCACGTGACAGCTTTAAAAGAAACATCAACCTGTGTTACGAACTGTGAGGTAAAATTGAAGTTGCAAGTGGGTTCGGAATTTGTGTGGGTTGAAATGTATGTGAATAGTGACTGAACTTGTGTTCGTTGAGTGGAATCGACCGGTATGTGTCCCGTTTTCATGTCGCTGTCCAGTTTCGATCTGTAATATGTCCAGTAAGTGGAGGTCATTACAGGCAGAATAATACTGATCATAGTCCCTTATTTCTCATGTAATGTAGGCAGGCATGCCACTTGTTTATGTGCCACACAACCCAACGAATTCAACAGTAATGTGTTTGAAAATGAAAACTCTTTACAAAAAAATCTCCTGTAGTTTTCACGACTCGGTTTCTGTGGCCAGTTCTGATTTCAAAATAGTTGCCAAACAGTTCGTTTTTTACGACCTTACGTGTAGGGCTGTTTGGACGAAACTAAGACGTAGGTCTACAGCCACTTGATTGGTGGGATCGCGGGTTCGAATCTGGTGGAAGTCATGGACGTTCGTCTCCTGTGTTTATTGTGTGTTATGTAGTCAGGGGCGTTTGTGACAATCTGATCACCCGTTCGGAGGAGTCCTACCGGGTGTATGTGTGTCTGTCATTATTGAGTGCTATAGAAACTTCAAAATAGGCGGCCTAGTACCGAGTTGGACTGTTGCGCCACAGAAGAAGAAGAAGAAGAAGAAGAAGAAGAAGAAGAAGAAGAAGAAGAAACAGCAGCAGCAGCAGCAGCAGCAGCAGCATTACACTCAAATGCATTCGAACCCATGACCCCAATATTCAGTCATTCCGTGGCCCTAATAGCCTCATGCCTGGCAGTAACTGTATTTACAAAATTCTTCGCATGCGAGGATTTAACATGAAACTTATTAACCTGTCACCAACTCACTGAAATTTTTATATTAGCTGGAGTGTTTTGACGGCTTTGTTCTTGTGCTGTGCTTAATTCTGTTTCTTAAGCACAAGCAGTTGAACAAAGTTCGCTTTCCAACTGAATAATGCTGAATGGTGCCGAGCTAGGATTGGGTGTCGATTTCCCCCGTGCTTCATTTGGTGTCCTCGATCGGTGCCTGTGTGCTGAACTGCAGCGATTCGTGAGGCCATGGCGTAGCCTGTTTACTGGCCTCAACGTGACGTGGTCACGGAAGGCCCTGTGCGAAACTCCATCAGCAGTGCTTAAGTTTTCTAGAGTAGTAGACCATTGTCCTTATGGTGACAGCGTTGCAATTCTTCACGAGTTAAGCCACTGCCGATAGCACGCACTTCTTGCCATAACCTATGCATCCCCAAGTGTTAAAATACATTTTAAAATCCGGAATTAAAAGTAACACCAATTATGGACAAATTACTGGAATACAAGAGGAACTGGATACAACATGTAAATAGAATGCCTCGTAACAGATTACCCAGGGTAATGAAACACTATTCCCCAACTGGCAGAAGGAATCATGGAAGACCTTTTGAAGAGATTTCTGGATACGTGAGACCGGAACGGGTCAACAAGTGGCCAAACTCCATGACAGATATATGATGATGATTAAAATCCGGGATTTCAGTTCGGTTTAAGAGGTTATTCTTAAAGTAATAAATATTTGGCACATCGGCCATTTCACATTAACACACACACACACACACACTTAAATTCAATAACAAGAAAGCATAAACTCTCTCACGAGCACACGTAGGAGATAAACTTTTGTACTGAACTGTATTCGCTTCCTATAGGCGATATCAACAAGATGGAAACCGTCACTTTCAACGTACAAAACCGCCGTTACGAAATTGGATGCGTGTGTTGTTAACAAGTGCGCATCCAAGAGGGGGGGGGGGGGGCTGCCGGGCTGCAGCCCCCCGAAACCCCCAAAACCGAAATTTAAAAAATAGATTTTGTAGATATTATGATTTAGAATGTTTAACGTGATTTCCCCTTCACCCAAAATCAGCCACTGAAGTCGGCTGATGACTAGTGTATTAGAATTTTGAAAAATAAATTAATAAAACTAAAAAATAATAAAAGATAGGCCACTGTGATGGAGTCATGGGAATGTAGTTTTAGTTGCATGTATATAAATGCAGTTGCAAAGAGTGTCATGTACTTACAGCATGATTTTTATAACACAATTTTGAAAATCACACATAAATTATATATAGCCGCGGGGTCGGCTCCCCCCCCCCCCCCCCCCCAGGAAAAATTCTAGGTGCGCACCTGGTTGTTAAGGGACGTGCTAATATTTCCTCTGTGTTAACGAAGTATAAAAAATTCCACCTAACTTATTTCATGCTAAAAATATTATCTCTGCGCTCAGTGTCAACAGCCGGTACCTGATTATTTGGGTGTGTTTAATTAACCTTTTAAAGCCTAGCGGTAACTTTACGTACCACCAGGTTTAACATTAAAAAATTCTACGTGGTGCACACATTGCGTTTATGTGTTTTGTACGGATCTCAGAACAAACAGCAACTTTTGCCTTACAAAACATTAAGAGACTGGTTTTTATAACCGAAGTGGAGAGTGTTTACAGCGCGGTACGCACTGAGGCCTTATATAAAACATATACGCTTCGTCTTTAAAGGGTTAAAGTAAAAGCCCGTAAGAGACCGTGGTCTGCTCTGAATGCAAATCGTCCATAAGTAAGGTGGGAATACTCGTGTTATATCAAGTTTGGACTGAAATATGCAGTGTACATGGTGCTTTTATATTTGTTTCATTCGGACGGACGTACGTGACGAAGCTATTGGGTGCATTTCTGCAACATTTCGTTGAGAAGACGGCAGAAGTTTAGCAGAGTAACAACTTAAGGACACGTAATAGATGAGAATTGAAACAGCGGGTTTAGAAACAGACGTGCAGGCCATGCCTGATTAATACAAAACGTCACGATAATAGGCCCAATTCTGACACAACTCGTCCCATTTCACATCCTCACAACTTGTCTTACGATGATCCGTTCTAATGTCATATTATGTGCAACTGGGTGTCCCAGGTGAATTCTTGTACCAAAGTTAAGTGTGTCTCTTGTACGCTCTCCATAAAACATCCACCGTCGGTGTCATCTTCTTTTTGTAACTCTGACCCCCACTAGATGAAGAACATAAATCCTGCAACTCATTCCAACGAAATTTCCTCCGTATTGCCGCTTACCCCGTTTAGCCTGTGCCTCAGTACTTTCTATTCGCACTTCTCCCACATGCACCATTTTCGTCAGGTGGGAAACCATGTTTAATCGATGTAAAAAGCATGTAAATTATACCTGCGTGGTTTAAACTTACAAGCGTGTTAGAAGATGGTGGAGAACAAAAATGCTGACGAATTTATTTGCGCAGAGAGGAGGTTAAGTATAAGACACTCCGGGACAAAATTTGAATATTTAGAAGCCTCTAAGCTTGAGCTCTGTGCCTAATATTGTTAGGATGATTAAATCAGCAAGGAAGAGAAGGGAAGGACACAAAGCGCGGAAGAATTAAGTGCGAAATTATGGTTTTTGTTAAAGTTCATGCCTACTCCAAGCCGGCTACACTGAGTCATTTTTAATGACACCGTTTCAGTTATAGAGATTATACGGTATTGACTTATGTGGCAAGGTGACTTTGAATGTTTTATCCCACTGTTTCTCAATCAGGCTTTCGCGGAACGTCGGTACCGGTTCCGCTAGATATCGTGGAATAAAGACATAATCATTTTAAAAGACGGCGAAAAGTTCCAAATATCTCTGGAAGTGTCGCGGGAATTTTTGTCCGGCGATTGGCAATGTTGGGATAATCTCCCTGCGACAACAACTAACTTATCTTTTTTTTTTCCTGGCCTGTAAACGTTTTCGTATGTGAGGGTTTCTCGTAACATGAACGATTATTTTAGGGGTTCCTCCATGGAAGGAAGGTTGGGAAACGCTGCTTTGTGCCTGCAGAGACATTCAAAGCCTTTGTCAAGATACTATTATGACATTCGCCTGGGGTGTCTGACGAAAACCTCTCAGTACGTTAACCTTTTAAGGCCTAGCGGTAACTTTACATACGACCGGGTTTAACATTAAAAAATTCTACGTGGTGCCCACATTGCTTTTATGTGTTTTGTACGGATCTCAGAACAAACAACAACTTTTGCCTTATAAAACATTAAGAGATTGGTTTTTATAACCGAAGTGGAGAGTGTTTACAGCGCGGTACGCACTGAATTCTTATATAAAACAGACATGCTTCGTCTTTATCTGTTTTATATAAGGACTCAGTCCGTACCGCGCTGTAAACACTCTCCATTTCGGTTATAAAAACCAGTCTCTTAATGTTTTATAAGGCAAAAGTTGCTGTTTGTTCTGAGATCCGTACAAAACACATAAACGCAATGTGGGCACCACGTAGAATTTTTTAATGTTAAACCTGGCCGTATGTAAAGTTACCGCTAGGCTTTAAAAGGATAAAGGGTTAATTATGACGTGACGTGTCTTCACCCTTCGTAAGTTCGGAGTGCTACCGCTGTACTTTTCTACTGGTACTTCAGGCAACACCAACTGCCATGTCAGAGGTTGTGTTACGTGCGGCGTAGTGCAGACTGTAAGGGACTGTGATTGGCAAATACTTACCAAACATTATTAGAATGGTGATTGGCAGTGGAATCGGTAGTCGTTGCAGATTTTCTGCAACTTGCACTTCTTCCGCCGCAAGTCGCACATATCCTGGGACCGAACTCGAACTTCCAGGGCGAGAAGCCGTCGTCTGGCTGTTAAATCGTATTGTAAAGTCTATAGATCTGGATGTGGATTATAGATCGTATAGTTTACATATACACAGACGGTATGACACTGCGTTTGGAGCAGTTGATTCCTTTCGTCTGTATGTTGTCTTGAATCATGAATCATTTGTGTCCGTTGCCTGATGGGCCGCGTCTTGTCTTGCCGAATTCTTTACTTATGGGGTTGTAGGGAAGGCATGACGCTAGCTGCCAGTGTTGTTCGTTTGGGGTTTGTTGCATGCGGAGAGTTTGCAGAATAAACCGAGCGATTTGAATTGTGTCGTGTCTTAATTCTTTCAATTTGAAGCTGAAACACGAGAAGGAAATGACAGTGCAGTTTCAGTGTCTGTGATTCGCTGATTGAACTGCCGCGCGATTAGCATTTCGGATGGTTCAGTCACATCATCCAAATCAGGTTAAGCTGGTCGTGCGTGTCCTTTGTTTGTTTATCTCTTTCATGCCCCTTTGCCTTTGTCTCTCTTTCGTTCGTTTTTCTTCTTTATAACTAACTAACCCCATGGAGCAGAGGCCTTCTTGAGAAGCTAACAGTTTCTCAGCTAGTCAAGAAATTCCCCGCATTTTATGGAACCCGGAGGTTCATTACCGCATTCACAAGAGCTCGCCACCTGTCCCTATCCTGAGCCAAAGAATCGGTCCAGTTCCGAGGCTTTGTAGGCTGTTTCGTAACATCATAATTTTTTACGGTGAGGAGTTGTTAGCACCTCGCCCAACGCCCAAGCTGGAGGATCACCCCTTTTTGGCTGTCCGTGACAGCTTATTCAATGTATTCGCAGCTACACTCCATAACTGGAGGCCGTTCCTCCATCCGCAACCTGAGGACACAGCATGTCATGGTGACAGACACACTTAACACGGTTTTCTTGTTTATGGCTAGCTTTTTTAGACGTGTACCTTACAGGTTTCTGTACATAATTTGGGTCGTACTGTTTAAATTCCGCCTTATTGAATTGTAGCTAATGCAGCCGTTTCAAGAAGAAAGGGTCACAGTGGCCTAGGCGTGTTTGGCCTTCGTATTTGTTGACAGCACAAGCACTGTGATGGCATTGAATGTGACAGTAACTGAGTGCATTGTCTTTGAGGAATGCACCTGTGTCAGCAGAAAAGGGTTTTTTAGTTTCCTGTGGCAGTCTGCAACACAGCATGGAAACTGGCTTTACTTGTCTCACTTATCAAAACCGAAAGTTGAGCGCTTTTCGAGAAATATGCTATGTTCTTTGTTTTGTTTTTCTCTGAGAATCGGCAATGGAAACTGGTAGCCCTTAATTTGGAACCTGAACCAAGTAAATTATATGGGGGAAGTCAATACCGTGTGAAGTGTACCATAATGTTCTTGGATTTGAGGTTCTCACAGCGGTGTTGAAGTTTTAAGTCTGCTGGGGTATTATGCCGTGTCGACTGAACTCTTCTTTAGCCCTTTAAAGACGAAGCGTATCTGTTTTATATAAGGACTCAGTGCGTACCGCGCTGTAAACACTCTACACTTCGGTTATAAAAACCAGTCTCTTAATGTTTTATAAGGCAAAAGTTGCTGTTTGTTCTGAGATCCGTACAAAACACATAAACGCAATGTGGGCACCACGTAGAATTTTTTAATGTTAAACCTGGTGGTATGTAAAGTTACCGCTAGGCTTTAAAAGGTTAGCAGCGACGAATTAATTGGTACCACAGAATATCTTACGCTATACACAAAGTGTCGTATAAACCGATGTCGTTATAACCGGGTTCGACTCTCAGTTGGCACGAGGTAACATTCCAGACTTAAGTCCTTACCAAAATGTTTATTGGGCGATTATAACCCCAACCTTAGTAAGACCGAACGCGTTGTTATGAAGTAAGCACGACGCTTGCTACAGGAGGTACTAGTTGAAGGGACTTCACTTCGCGGCGAAAACGCACGCACGCACGCACGCACACAACGGCTTTGAATCTATCAAGAGCTTCTGTAGAAGGAGCCTGCTAACGAGGTTAAGAATTCGATGAGCATTTAACCTTCCCGTCGCCTGTAGTCGCAATTGGCTTGGCGCTTTGGTAGCCGGCCTGTTGTGCAGTCCTCAGCGGGAACCAACCATCACTAGTATAGTGGAAACGTTTCCTACGCTACGCATCCCGACGTTTCACAAAAATCCGCCGTTGGTCATTGTTCTGAACCAGATGAATCCATTCCACACCGCTACACCAAGCGTTTTAAATATCAATTTACGGTTATCATACAAAAGACGAGGCTGTTTCTTGCCTCACATATAAAAAGGTAAAATTGTCTCTCTGCACGCTATGAAGACATATAGGGGGAGTGGAGGTGTAGCTCCATTCATTCGTAAACTGAGCGCTAGCTGCAGGTTGGTGGTCAACATTACGTCCCGGTCGCTTTACCTCCAGGATGGCCAAAATATGCGTAGAATTAAGTCTTACTGTAAGCTACAACTGCTGTTTGAACATTTTCTCGACATCATTATTGTTTAACGAAATTACGCCATGCAGTGTTTGTGACTGTGTTGTACGGATGTAAGGCATGTGACGTTTCAACAGTAGAATTTGTGTGAAATGAGAACAAAAACAGCAAGAGAAATTAGTTATGAAAAATGGCAAATGGCACATTTGAAAATTTCGGACACGTTCCACATTTTCATCTTTGAAAATTTTGTGTTATTAATACCGTGAATACTCTTATAATTAACCTTTTAAAGCCTAGCGGTAACTTTACGTACCACCAGGTTTAACATTAAAAAATTCTACTGATGCACTTAATAACATACATTCATGAGTCATTAGAAAACCGCTACATGTTTCGGCACCGGGATGCCATCATCAGGGAGTTATTCTGGAAAAAAGTACAAGGCCAGCAGCTAATCTAGGGTTGTCTCCTTTTAATCATTTTAAGAAAGGGGACACAGTACCTCGATTATCTGTTGGCGTTGTATAAGTTGGTTGATATATTAACCCTTTAAAGACGAAGCGTATCTGTTTTATATAAGGGCTCAGTGCGTACCGCGCTGTAAACACTCTCCGCTTCGGTTATAAAAACCAGTCTCTTAATGTTTTATAAGGCAAAAGTTGCTGTTTGTTCTGAGATCCGTACAAAACACATAAACGCAATGTGGGCACCACGTAGAATTTTTTAATGTTAAATCTGGTGGTATGTAAAGTTACCGCTAGGCTTTAAAAGGTTAATATTCATATTTGAGTCAGCGCGTGTTTATTATGAAAATTTGGTTCGTTTCTCAGTAGACTCAATTCTTTTCTTTATGCATGACAGGCAGGTGCATAAGAGAATGTCCACACATTAAAACATGCCCCTTTCTGGCTTCTGCTTAAATATGGCCTTGTTCCATTTCTGTGCTCCAGCCGTCAGCGTTGCCGTGTTGTGTAGATCTCCCATTGCTTTTGTACTAGATATTCTGATTTATAATAAGAGTGAGTACTTCCCTCCCCTCCCACGCAACATGGCAGTAGGTTTATGTGTGGTCATGTCACATGCTGTACTGACACCATGCAGTACGAAATAACTACGTTTCGGAAGCTGGCCTTGCCTCTGTCTTCATGTGAAAGGAAATTTTGAGCACTTTGTACTTCCGTTCAGATTAACCCTCAACATTCAAAAATTCTACAAGCCCACTGACTTTATGTCTGTGTTTTGCATGGTTCTCAGAACAAACTGCGATTATTTACCTATACAGCATTAACTGATCAGTTTTTTTTTAATCTGAGGTGGAGTGTGTTTACTGCGTGGTATGAACTGTACTTTTACATGTAGAGGTTAAGTTTCGTCTTTGAGAATTTACTGTCCTTAAAGATCACAGGCAGTGTTCGCGTGTCCTTGCGGTAAAGGTAGGCTGGAAACAAGATAAAGTGTTGGGAAGGAAGAAAGTAGGGTGATGGGAAGTTGGCTGTTGGAGAATGTACCAAAGGAAAGAAGTTGAACGTTTTGGGCGGAGTTTTGTGGTTGAGGGCAGAATTAGGACAAAATTTGATCACGGTGGGTGGGCCATCCCCCTGTAGTAGTAGTAGTAGTAGTAGTAGTAGTAGTAGTAGTAGTAGTAGTAGTAGTCAGGGCTGTGGAGACGGAGTCGGAGGGGATTTTAGGTGGAGTCGGAGTCGGTAAAAATGTACCGACTCCGACCTAAATCTAAATTCTTAACTAGATACTCCAACTCCAGAGCCCCGATAGCTACAGTAACCATTAGACTTATACTTAAATATAGGTTATAAGTCTAAAAAGTAGCCCGATAATTTACGTAGTGGTGATGAAACGTCTTATAGGTTTACTATTATTAACCCTTTAAAGACGAAGCGTATCTGTTTTGTATAAGGACTCAGTGCATACGGCGCTGTAAACACTCTCCACTTCGGTTATAAAAAAACAATCTCTTAATGGTTTATAAGGCAAAAGTTGCTGTTTGTTCTGAGATCCGTACAAAACACATAAACGCAATGTGGGCACCATGTAGAATTTTTTAATGTTAAACCTGGTGGTACGTAAAGTTACCGCTAGGCTTTAAAAGGTTAATACATATTGAGCTTGTATGAAGGAGTCGGAGTTTTAAAAATCGAGGAGTCGGAGTCGGACTCCACAGCCCTGGTTGTGGTGGTGGTGGTGGTAATAGTAGTAGTAGTGCGTCTCACCCCATCTTCTGCCAGTTCCCTCTTCTCTTTCGTTTTTGAAGGATTAGGCTTGTCCTTTCCAGTGCCCTTACTGCAAGAATAACAACAGAAACGAATTACACAAACCAACTGCCAGTGATAATAGCTTATCACTGGCAGTTGGTTTGAAACCTGGGATATTGTGCTCCCTGAAGATGGCACACTTTTACCGAAACGTGTCGGAGCTACTTGCTTGAGAATCGTGTGTAACTAACAATGTGCATTTAGTTGGTATAATAAGCTGAATACATTGTCTCGTTCAAGCCAGGGCATGAACCCATATGTCTCTTCCGCCGTTGGATGCCTTTGCCCTCAATAATCTGTAATGACCCTGAAAGTTCAACATGCCTCTATACATTTACTGTACTTCATAGTTTTTACGTATTTGTTGAGATGATAAGGGCGTAATCTGGCTGCAGGTAACCTGAAGGTGTAGGCCTATACCTTGCCCACAGTAACTGACCGCTACGCTGTTTATTCCAATCCACGAAGAAAACAGAAAACAGAAACTCGTTGCTGAACGCTGTTTACTAATGGCGGATTTTGACTAACCTCGGTGTTACATTTGTATCAACTTTACCGATTGCATTAGTGTATTTTATGTGCGCTGTACGCGGTTTTCAGCTCTACACACACGGAACAGCTTGGTCTGTACCGCACCGGAAGACCCGCGTTTACAATAAGCAAGGTTGTAGTGGCCGGTTTTTTTAAGTGGTGAAGGGCCCCGCAGGAGACGCTACGGACGCACCGCAGCCTTGAGGCTTCTTGTGCAGCCCTATGATGAAGATGAAGATGATTATTTGTTGTCCTTTTCCTAGTAATGGAGCACCAGTGGAATGAAATTGACAGGGGAAAACCGAAGTACTCGGGGAAAAACCTGTCCCAGTGCCACTTTGTCTACCACAAATCCCACATGGACTGACCCGGAATCGAACCCGGGCCCCCGCGGCGGGAGGCCGGCGGCTAACCGTCTCAGCCACGGCACGGCCATTAGTGGCCGGTTTATGTTAGTCCTCATTTTCACACACTCTCTCTGTAAGACCCATTTTAATATTATACACCAGTTACACCTAGGTTTTCTCGGGTGGTCTCCTCCTTTGTTATTTTCGGGATAAAATTTAAGTACGTACGCTTTGACGAATGTTAACACGCACCCATAGTTGTTTACCGACGTTTCGGGACAGCCTGTCGGTCCCGAAACGTCGGTAAACAACTACCAGTTAACAGTACGTAACAACCCAGAAGAGCGAAGACCTCAACTACATTGCGGGCGGAAGCTTGAAGTCTCAGCGTTCGTATGCCTCGCAAAATATAAAGCCGTGGCCTTCCCATGCGCTGTTTTTTTTTTCAAGGACACCCTTGCGACTACCGTCGGATTGGCAGCGATCTGATTTTGGTCCCTCGGAAATGTAATTGCAAAGTAAAGTACTTGTGCATGCTATGAAGTTACCGGTATGGGGCGAAGAACAGGTATGTAGTTCCACTCGTTCTTAACCTCTGTGCCGGCCGTTTTACTCCATTAGAAAGACCCCCATTCCCCCGTGTGTCCATGGAATAGGTGGCTTCGCTCGGTCTGGACCTCTGGGATAAAAGAAGAACCTGTTTCCCATTCCAGGAATCGAACCACGATTTCACGGTTGCCCGAAGTGTATTCACTATACACAATGAGCTGTCCTGGCACCCCGAGTAGTTTTGCGCCGCGTACTTTCCTGGTCGCAGTTCTAAAAATGTGTTATCTCTCGTTATCTGCCCTCGGTGAACTCTGTAGATTTACAACTTTGCTTTTGCACGTCCCAGCTCCATGTGACGGTACCCGCTCGCTTTCCCAGTGTAACAGGTGACTAAATGAGGTGTGGGAAGTGTAGAACGGTCACATTATATTCAAGATACACGCCACTTGCTTTTGAACTCCTGCTGTGATGGTAAGACCAATTCTGTAGACATTTTTCGCGATCTTGGTTTAAGGGTGTTGAGGTGTATGACAGTGTACTTAATATATATCTGGTCAGTGCATTGCGTGTCACAAGTTTGATCCATTTCGGTTCTACAGTATGGAAGAGACTTCGTAGTACGATGTGCATCTCTTTGGATTTAACGATGTCAGGTTGTGTAGAACGTCAGGTCGGCGAGCCGCTTGGGCGACCACAGAAATCTCTTTGTATATGGTCAAATGAAAGAGCCAGGAAAGCAGAATCCGTGTAGTGATTAGGGTACGGGTTGAACGATCAAGGGTTTGATTCCTGGTAGGGGCAAGAGATTTGTCTCCGAAACGTCCAGACCAACTCTGCATCCCACTCAACTTCCTGGTCAAGGGGTGCCAGAGTCCTTTCCTTGGCGTAAACGGCCGCAGCGTGACGTTGAGCACTCGCCTCCATCTAGTGCCGAACTTAAGAATAAGTGGAGCTATGCTTTTACTTCCCCTATTTGCAGAGGTCCGAAAATCCCGGGTGCCTGGTTGCCACGGCGACTAAATCGTACGGTGGCGCCTAGAATTGGTGTGTCCTGAGCATGGAACTTGCTTCATGTATAATATCCCCTCGAAGCTGCGGGGGCCCGCGGCCGCGCAGTAACTGAGCTACTCCCGCCCACTCTGAATTGTTGCCGCGGAGCTGGAATTTTTCAATTTTCATTGTAAATATTCTTGTTACGCATATTACAAAAAAAAAAAAACTTTTGAAGTTCCGCGCAGTCATCAGGTCGTGTAAAAATTTTCTGCTCAGAACAGTAGCAAGTCCGCGCAACTGTAAAAAAATTAAAGGGAACGTTGCGTCTTGTCACTCTTCGGGCACCTAGAATTTTGAGGTGGCTCCTAGATTTTGGAAAAATTGTGCAGCACTGCTTGTATAAATTCATAGCGTGGACAGGGACTTTACCTTTTTATATGACAAAATATGCTGAAGGATGGCTGTTGATGGTTACCAGGCAAGTATACTGTGAGCATGTGGCCTTTCGAAGTACCGTCTTCGAATTTTTCTTAGAAAATGCATCTCGTGTTCGCCTTAAACACCGTAACTGACCATTAGTGAGTAGAGGCATTTTAACCTTTTAAAGCCTAGCGGTAACTTTACGTACCACCAGGTTTAACATTAAAAAATTCTACGTGGTGCCCACATTGCGTTTATGTGTTTTGTACGGATCTCAGAACAAACAGCAACTTTTGCCTTATAAAACATTAAGAGACTGGTTTTTATAACCGAAGTGGAGGGTGTTTACAGCGCGGTACGCACTGAGTCCTTATATAAAACAGACACTGTCGTCTTTAAAGGGTTAATATAAGCTACAAAATAACAGCAGTATCGTGGCTAGAAACAAAATTACTGATGTAGCAGGCATGATGGTGGAAGCGTGACAGAGGCGCATTGTCGTCTTTGCCTCGCGGCAGAATTGCATGACTAAAGCCATAGTGACTCATGATGTAGGAATATTGCGTCTTAAAACCGCTGATTTAACCCGTTAAGAAGTAACCTAAACCGCATAATTACGAGTAGTGTGGCTTTAAAGCAAGGGGGCGAGATTTTAAGTGCATTTTCGGGACTGTCCCGCGAATATCCGGACGGGTGGTCACCCTACTTACAGTAACCACAGCGCCCTGAAGTGTTAAAGTTACTTCGCCAAGTTCTTGTCCAGTTTGAATTCTTGCAGACCAACGGATTGGTCACATTTAAAACGATGTAGATGGCGTAATGTCGCTGATTTCCTCGTATGAATTCCGTTGGCTCGAAGGTACGTTTGCAGGTTCTGTAACATAATTGGATGTGTGCAAAACAATATTTTCTTCGTCATCCCTTGCCTTGTTTACACCGAAACCCGATGTATACAACAGATAAAGGCGCCTGGGTGTCGGGCTGAGTCAGCCTGCAAGGCCAGTTTGTCTCACAGCCAGAGTGCTGGAATCGATTCGCGAATTATAATTTCTAATTGGCGGATAGTCAATTCAATTTCCATATAAGCCAGAATTATGCCAATCATCTAGTTTGCCTTACGTCTTATGAAGTCGGCATCGGATTCAAACTAGAGCTTTTACTGTTAATAGCATTATAGTCTGTGTATTTATTTGTTGCGAAATTACTTCTATTTTAGTTCCATTTTAATGGTCTGCTGAGAGAGCACTGGGTAAGAGCGCAAAAAAATGGAAGCCCTAGTTTTACCAGAATCAACCAAAATATGTACGCTTGTGATTCTCCGGTTTGGGGTGCCGAGAAGTGCCTAACCCAGCACAGATGTTACAGCGTGCATCTAGCAAATATTTTGCTTCTTATATACGGATTGTGGGAAATGGCAGCATCGACAAACGTGGGCTGTATCTGGAAGTGACTGGCCCTCAGATGCCATTAACGCTTTAAAGCTGAGTAGTTAAACATACGTAACACCGGGTTTAACGTTTCATAAATTCGACATTCTTCGCAAGAGTACATTTGTGTGTTTTTAAATGGTTCTCGGAACAAACAATGATTATTTCCCTATACAACATTAATTTATTGGTTTTTATAACCGAGGCGGATTATGTTTACTGTGCGGTACGAACTGAATGTTTGAATAAAATTCAGGTTAATAACAGACCTTGAAGAGTTGTGTGGTAACTTTTACGTATGACCTGTACCGTATAATATACAGTACGCATAGAGTATATAGGCCTAGGGTTGGGTGTAATTGGTCTATAGTGGCAACCAAGAAGTAATAACGCGAAGCCTGAAATTTGAACCTTTCCATTCACTGATTTCTCTCCACACGGCTTTCCCGCTGACGTGGGTGTTTTGCGAAATGTTGGAACAGTGAATCTCATGTGGCAAATCTTAATGCGTGTCAATATAATATTTCGCCGGAAGCATGTTGTTGATCTAAACTGCAACTTTCTTCGCGTGTGTTGCGTCCTGTGCCATAAATTTAAAAAAAAATCATATTTGTAGCTGCTTATCGCGACGTTCTGGGTGAAATGTTAACACCGCTTAGCGGTTGATGAAGTCTTCAAACTGGTAGTGTGAAATTTGGTCCAACGATGTTGGAGTTTGCTCCTGTAATTTTCTTTGATGTGTCCCATTGACAGATGCATAGATTTCGGCTGGAAATCCGCTGATATGTAACGGAAGGCGCACAACAAACAAACTGAAGCAGAAACCAGCGTTGTGCCCGGTGAATTAATGTAGTTATTAATTGTTGCACTTTTCAGTAACAGCGGACATGACTTGGATGGTCTTTCCGTGTGTTTCCACACTTCTTGTCGGCGAAAGATAAGATACGTAGAAGTTGGCCACGATCAGCGTACGTTCATTGTAATAATCATTGTAATCGGAATATTTATCGAATTGCGGAACTACATTTGACCAGTGCCCCACAAACATGATCTTGATTGAACTGCGGAACGACGTTAGACCAATATCCCGTAAACATGTAAGTTTAGATCTCTTATCCTTGCATGTTATAGTGTATTTCTTAGTAAGTCACAAAAATTTCACTAAAAATATATAACTTTTCTAATTTTCTATATTCCACAGGGCCAGACCGAATACACTCCTGATAGTCATTCTTGTTCTTCGCCACACTGATTGAAAGTTACGTAAGTACGGTATATTATGATTTTAAATATTAGATATTTGAACACATTGTTTCTAACGTGTATGCACATGTGCTTTGTATAAGCTTATGATGTCCAAATATTACTTGTGAAGCTGTATATTATTTTAGATAACGCAGCCATTCCATCAAAAAAAATATTGAATTTATGAGTGGATTGAAACCGTATCTGGATGATGGCGTATAGGCGGAGCTGCTATAGTAAACTGTTGGCTACTTTTAACTTCACATGTCTTTAACTTCTTACGTTTTCATATCTGTGTATTCATAAGTGTTTTGTTGATACATGTAGCAGTGCGTCTTTATTCTCGTGTCTTTGTAGGTACATGAAGCTGCTTGCTAATAGTCCATAGGGCCGGAACATGTAGCAGACTTACAGATGACAGCTAGGGGTTTTTCCGTAAAATAAAGTGAATTTTGTTGGGTTTAATTTTTGCGACTGTATAAGTTTCGAATTGGATTTGTCTTGGCAGCCGCGTATAGACAACAATCGACAATGAACTTTATTAAAAGTGATTGTGATAGGGCGTAGGTAGGCAGCCTGAGAATGAACCAAATTTTTTTAACAGACTGGTGAAGTTTTAACAGGATATAAAATAAAATAGAAGTGCAACGCATGTCGAAATGTTACGAAGATCAAAGTGACGCTACGTACGTTGAACTGTATTTGTGCATCATGCAACATTAATTGTGGGGCTTGCACATGTAACACGGTTCGGTGATCACTGGTTACGTTGATCGTCCATGGCAAGCGTCCATACTAGCTGTTTAAATTGGATTGTGCTGACAAAGCGTGCAGTTGTTTACTGGATAAGCTATCTTTACCGAGTAAAGAATAACGCCGTATGTGGTAACCACACCACGTTCATCCGTCCGGACAGCCTGTCTGTAACCTAATATCAGGTCCCTAAACCGTTCGGATTTTCATGAAATTTGGTATAGATCTTTTAACAAAGGAAAGTTTTTGGCCGGACGTGAATTTCGTGAAACAAACATTTCATGGAGGTGGCGTTGGTAACATGGCCGAGTCTGTTCTGAAAATTTTGGACAGGTGGGTCGATATGGTGAGAGCCGCACACGGGAGAAAGAGAGGCAGTACTAGGCAGAATAAAAACGTATGCGTGTAATTTGCCGCCTGGTTTGTGAAAATATGACATACACACACACATTCGGTAGGACTCCTCTGGACAAGGGATCGGCCCGCCGCAGAGACCTCCACCTGACAACACACAGCACTCACAAGACAGACATCCATGCCTCCGGCGGGATTCGAACCCGCAGTCCCAGCAAGCGAGCTGCCGCAGACCGACCGCTTAGACCGCGCGGCCACCGGGATTGGCCCGTAGCTGTCATGGCGCGTTATTGCGTTACAGTTACAGTGTTTACCTCGATGCTCCGGGTCTTCTCCGTGAGGCTGAACAATGCCGTGCTATTGACTGCACTGTGGGGTTAATTAGTATTTATGAAACAAGGTCAGCGTCTTTAACGGTTGTGGATGGGCAAGCTGTCAAGCCGTCGTCCTACTGCGTATGGAGGGCGTTTTTAACGTCTATGAATACAAAGAAGTAGGTCTAAGCACAGTCTGACCTAGCACGAAGTTGCGGACGACGTAACTGTCAAAAACGGAACGTTTACTAAATCTGTTTTTTTTTGTGGTCTCTGTAATAGGGAGGCCAGAGCAGCTAAGACTGTAGATAAAATGCAGCGTTGCCAGATATAGGTTTTTGGGCAGCGGGGCCCAGGCTGTGCTCCCCGTAAACGGCATCGTTATTGTGCCCACACTGCCTAGTTACTTAACACATTTAGTAGTGCTGATTTGTAAGCAGATATATAGTGCATGCGTGTCTACAATTTTGGACCATGGAAGGTCGCGTGCGCGCACGCATACGCACCGAATTGCGGGGAGGTTGCTTTCCAAAATGTACGAATTCCGCTTTCACAAAATGTTCCAGAAACCACAAAAACTTGCTGCTGGTCAGCACCCATTGAATTTTGTGAATAACCTCTGCATTGCTGACCCTACATGCGTTATATGCGTGGATCTGCCTGTTTTTTTTTTTTTTTTTTTACCGTTTCGACGAAGTTTGTGAACGAGCGTTTAGTGGATTAGATCAGTTTTGACAGAAGCACTTCGATGTGGCATCTCGTGGCATGAAGTGTCTTCTTGTATGAAGTGTATTTCAGCTGCCTAGGCGGATATATAACTGGCTACGGGCTGGGCGGTTCAGTGTTCGAACCCCAATGGGTCTTTCCTCACCTGTGCAGATCGGCCAGCACAGCCTTCTGTATAACGGGTACCAGGTCTTTCCAGGGGGTAAAGTGGTTGGGACATGCCTTTGACCACCCACCTCCATCTTGCGCCGAGGTTGAGAATGAGTGGAGCTCTGCCTATACGCACCCTCTTTGCCTGCATGGTGTGGAAAGAGAGGACTTTAGGATGGTGTATTACAAGGGGGTCACAACGGGGTTCACGCACTTCATTGGTGCGTCTAGCGAAAAGTTATCTGTGAAACCAATATTCAGATAGTTTATATGCGTACCAAGCTGACCGTAAACGTCTTTTGAAAAGATTTTCTAAAGAAAGGAGACTCATAAGTAACTGAAAGTAACCTGCTGTATTGTCTAGAAATTTACCAAAAAGAATGCACCATTTATTGCTTAATAAAAGTTGTTACAAGATCATTTCAGCTCCGACATATTTCGGTGGCAGCTACCGCCGTCATAAGGGACGGTTTTTACACTGCTAGCTGGGACGGTTTTTACACTGCTAGCTGGAACACAGCTGGCATAAAACGAAGTCCATCTTACAAAAACACTAATCACCAACAGATGCATAAAGAGCGTTTTATCATCAATCGTAACACACTCCTACATGTTTCGACCCAGCAGGGTCGAAACATGTAGGAGTGTGTTACGATTGATGATAAAACTCTCTTTATGCTTTGTTGGTGATTAGTGTTTTTGTATAATAAAGTCCATCTTGTTACGTAAAAACTCTCCCTGATGATGACAGTGGTAGCCGCCACCGAAACACGTCGGAGCTGAAATAATCTTGTAGCAACATTTGTTAAGCATTAAGTGGTGCGTTACTGTTGGTAACTTCTTAGACAATAACTCAATAAAAATGCACGGTGCAAACAACGACACAACCTGTTGTAGTTTCGTGAACAGAAATAAGAAGCCATCAAATACGGAAGAAATATTTTATTGTATGTATAAAGGATTCCCCAGCAAGCAGTATCTCCCAGTGGTGCCAACAGAAAGCGCTATTAACCCTTTAAAGACGAAGCGTGTCTGTCTTATATAAGGACTCAGTGCGTACAGCGCTGTAAACACTCTCCACTTCGGTTATAAAAACCAGTCTCTTAATGTGTTATAAGGCAAAACTTGCTGTTTGTTCTGACATTCGTACAAAACACATAATCGCAATGTGGGCACCACGTAGAATTTTTTAATGTTAAACCTGGTGGTATGCAAGGTTACTGCTAGGCTTTAATGTGTGTCATCCCGGTGTGTTATTTCAATGCCAGTAATGATAAACACAGACACAACAACAATGTTTATCATTACTGGCAAAAAGTTTTGGCTCTTTTCCGGGGTGGTCGCATGATGAATAAAGACATGGCTGTCGGCTGCTGAATTTGGTCTAGCTGGCCACAACTTTCTTCACACCGTACACCAAAATTGGGGGGGGGGGGGGGGGCCGATCAGCGTGGCCTTCTGTTGATTTTGTGACCCGGGACATTTTCTTTCGGGGTCACGTGTTGAAATGCCATTCGTAGGATCCTTGGCGAAGACCTCCAAGAATTCGTCGTCAATAATTCTCTTCGACAGGAGGTCTGCTGCTGGCGGTAATTTGTTCAAAGATTCAGCAGCAGCGACTGGGGCTAGCGACACACTTCCAGTGCAGAGTGACTGTCATGTCTGTAATAAATGAATGAAGTCCTTGCGATTAATTCAAATTTATAAGGATTAATTTCAGGTAACTGTTAGCGCCCCAGTATTGGCACTGCTGACCACAAAGTATTATGATTAGTGATGCGTATGTGAAGTATATAGCTATTACTTATGACCAGCAAACATATTTGTATCTCTTGATTAGTCCTCGTGCCCAAAATGTTGTTCACCTCTGTTGTATTCTGTATGACGGCTCACAGATGCTGATCTTGGCTTTGTTCCGATTTGTTTCGCTTCGCTGATTCTGAAACACTTCTTGCTTGAGACCGTGTGGTACAGTTTATGCTAATTAACCAAGTGGAAGGCACAGTTTTGTGCTTGCACAGTGCTAACACCACCAGACAGTGCCATCTTACTCTAGGATGAATGGCTACTTTATCCTGAGATCTTTTCTCTTCTGGGATATTACGCAGCGTCGTGTGGTAATTGTTAACCTGGGACCGATATGTTGTCCTGAAACGTGGGTAAACAATTACAACACGACGCTACGTAATATCCCAAAAGAGAACAGATGTCATCAACATCTCGGCGGAAGCATGAATCAAGGTTACTACCCTATGTCGGAAGTCACTCTGGGACGTACTGAGAGAATATTGCATGGACAGGGTCTGCTTTAACTTTTGTCTTAAAAGACGAGATGAGCAAGGGTATATTTGGGATCTGCGTGTAGTGTAAACGTTGCTTTAGAAACGCGGCGAGTTCACGAGTGCTTCCATCTCTCTGTATCTGGCAACATGATAACTCGGTTTGCAGCACTCGTGTGAAGATATGGTTACTGAGGCAGGCTTTAATCTGTGCTTGTTATCGTAGTCGATGAATCTGCCACGATGCACTCAATTCTTTCCTCCATCCACAGAACGAGGAAAGTGTTTCGGTGCCGCTATTCTGTATCTGATATTCAAGAACAGTTATAAGCAACCTGCGGTCCGTCGGACATCACGCTTCGGTCCGCGACTGTTTTCTAACACACGCAACGTATGCTTTCCCCGTCAGAATGAGGGACATATTTGTGAGTTATGTGGTGAAGGTGGCACGCGTAGTTAAATGTAGTAAACAATATTTGAAGTTGTTTCAGGCTTCGTGTATATTGCATGGACAAACGTTGTACGTTGGAAACTTTAAATGTGGGATGGATGAAAATAATAAGCAGTGGTAATATTCACCGTATCTTAGTACAATGAAATTATTCGACAATGGTGTCACATGCGAACAGTCACAAATATGTTGTGGGACTATTTCCATTGTCCCACTTCACTTAAACACTACGTTTCGAAAACCGGCTCTTTCCGTCTTCAGGTGTACTAAAGTGCTATTAGTGATTGTCCACCTTACCTCCTATACTCTCAGCTTTAAGTATGATCTAATAGTGGCTAGTACAAGTGTGTTTCAGTCATAATTCTGTGAAACTAAAGTCTGTGTATTTATTAAAAAAATTGTCAGTGACAAAGCTGGCAAACTTCTCATTAACAGTTTGTCATTCTCCAAAAGTAACGGAAGTTTTAAAAATGAAAGGTCAGTCAATATTATTATTAATTCATTTTAATATGAATTAATTTTATTGCAGTAATACTAATGATTAATAGTAATTTTAAGCCAATTTATAGCTTAATGTAAAATAAATTTTAACTGCAAAAATAGTAATTTTACTGCTATCAACCGGTTTACGACCCTCTCAGGGTTTTGAGGTTTTCAAATGGACGTTGTCCAGTGACAGGTTGCTGTATACTGTTCTTTAGGCTCCCGACTCGAATTCTTGCCGCGTTACCGGCTATTCTGAAGTTTTCGCCTTTCCTCTGGGCGGATACTGGAATAGTACGTGAACCACGGTCCCGGGGTTGTTACAATCTTCCACACGAATTCCAAACGATTCTAACCATACGTAATGATACTTATTATTCGTGTATTTAGATACTTCGCCCATCCCACTGGCCGCGCGGCCTAAGGCGTGGTTCTGCGGCCGTTCGCTTGCTGGGATCGTGGGTTTGTATCCCGCCGGGGGCATGGATGTTTGTCTCTTGTGAGTGTTTGTGTTGTTAGGTATAGGTCTCTGCGTCATGCTGATCACTTGTCCAGAGGAGCCCTGCCGAGTGTGGTGTGTGCCTGAGGCGTGGTTCTGCGGCCGTTCGCTTGCTGCTGGGATCGTGGGTTTGTATCCCGCCGGGGGCATGGATGTTTGTCTCTTGTGAGTGTTTGTATTGTTAGGTATAGGTCTCTGCGTCATGCTGATCACTTGTCCAGAGGAGCCCTGCCGAGTGTGGTGTGTGCCTGAGTGTAATGGTAAAGCCTCGATAATGAGGATGCCATGGTCCCACTAGGCGCTGTTGCGCCATGGAAAAATTTAGAGACAGTGTCCGTCGTCTAATATTCCAGACAAGACAATTTAGGACACTGGATGTGTTCCGTCCTCAGCTGAAAGGCTGTGGAGGCACGTGATGGCCCGCCGCTGATAGAACTGCGTTATTTCAGTGACTGGACAACCTCAGGTATTGCAGGTAAACGTGTATAAGCACTATGTTACGACCAGCAATGAACTGCGTTGGTTCCCCATGTTATGTGGTTGCCCTCTTTTTTCGGTTAGATAACGAGTCACCTGTCGATACTTCAGAACCGTTGTTGAAAATGGAGATTACTAATCTTCAGATTCGAGATGCCCTCGTCACCATGGATATTTTTAACCCTTTAAAGACGAAGCGTATCTGTTTTAGATAAGGACTCAGTGCGTACCGCGCTGTAAACACTCCACTTCGGTTATAAAAACCAGTCTCTTAATGTTTTATAAGGCAAAAGTTGCTGTTTGTTCTGAGATCCGTACAAAACACATAAACGCAATGTGGGCACCACGTAGAATTTTTTAATGTAAAACCTGGTGGTACGTAAAGTTACCGCTAGGCTTTAAAAGGTTAATCTTTTCAGCATCGTACGAGTCGTACCAATGCAACGCGTTATCAACAGCAGGCCCCATAGTGATTAGACACAATCGAATGTCCGATCTTGCAGGTTGATATCATCATGGGTTTATTGGATATTGATAAGACCTGTTTTCTAGTGAATCAGAAGTTATTTCAATTGAAATATGGCGTTATTATAGGAAGCTGTCTGCTGTATTAAATTAGCTTTGCGTGTTTCGGCCCTGAGACAGTTATGATGGGCACATGTACGTCGTGTAACTGTGGATGGGTTTAAATTTTGGTCTCCAAACGTATTTTGAGGTTTTCTCCATTGAATTAGATATTACTGAAATTAGATCTCGTATTTCTCAAGAGCAGCATGAATGCATGGTTCTTAGAACGTGATCACGTTTTGTTAGCTGTATTGAGATCATGGGACGTTATTCGTTGTGCGGGGAGTCAGCAGTTGGGTTGAATGTGGTGCGCTTGCACCACATTCAGATTTTGACATTTTATATTTTATTAAAATCAACTAACTAACTCACTAACTCAATAGAACAGATGCCCTCTTGAGAAGCTAACAGTTTCGCAGCTAGTCAAGAAATTCCCCGTATTTTATGGAATCCGGAGGTTCATTACCGCATTCACAAGAGCCCGCCACCTGTCCCTATCCTGAGGCAGCTCAATCCAGTCCATGCTTCCCATCCCACTTCTTGAAGATCCATTTTAATATTATCCTCCCATCTACGCCTGGGTCTCCCAAGTTGTCGCCTTCCCTCGGGTCTCCCCACCAATATCCTGTATGCACCTCTCTCTTCTCCCATACATGCTACGTGCCCCGCCCATCTCATTCTTCTCGATTTGATTAAAATCAAATAGTAAAAGAAAATCTGCCTAACCAAAATTTTGTACAGTTCCTACAGTTTCAGTCTAAGGACTAATTAAGGATTTTAATGAAATGACAGTTATATTAATGTTTGTCCCGCATTGGTCGTTACAGGATTTAGTGGCTTTACTTACAGGTGTTGTGCACCACCTTGCAAAAATACGTGCCGGCGCTTTTGACCATAATAATTGTTACTGGCCTTTTATTTAATTTTTCTGTGGGAAGTTTCAGATTTTTTTATTTTCGTAGTCATCCATTTTGTATTGATCCGTGATGACATTACTTCATGATATGACCATCTGTAAAACATTAATATTTTGTGTTAGGACATGATAAATTTGAAGATGGATGCTAATCTGTACGCTGTGAGCTAATTCAGAATACGACATAACAAGGAATGACAAATTTTAAAGTGGCGTATTAAATTTTGCAGATGCACGTTGCTGTGAAGTGTTGTTGGTATGGACAAAGATGCAGTGGCTTACAGACCAGTAAACGAAAATATTTAGAAACTGTCCCGTACGAATGAGATCGAGAACTGAAGGAATTGTTATGAATTTACATACAAAATGTGTTTTAAGTTTTATTCTGTTTGTATTTAGACTGATATTGAGAATTGGTCCTGTAACATGCTGCTTTGGTAATGCTTAACCTTTTAAAGCCTAGCGGTAACTTTACATACGACCAAGTTTAACATTAAAAAATTCTACGTGGTGCCCACATTGCGTTTATGTGTTTTGTACGGATCTCAGAACAAACAGCAACTTTTGCCGTATAAAACATTAAGAGACTGGTTTTTATAACCGAAGTGGAGAGTGTTTACAGCGCGGTATGCACTGAGTCCTTATATAAAACAGATACGCTCCGTCTTTAAAGGGTTAATCGTGTACAAAATTCGTACATAAAGTAAGTTCGGTGTTTGGCACGTGCAACCTACAAGTGCTTCATTGTAAACCCTCTACACCTGCCGGTAGAAGAGGTTCGAATTAGTTCAGTGAAGTAGCTAGATGTCGTTAGAGGCTGTTATATGATACGTAAATATTACAAGGGTATGAAGTCCAACAGTAAATTACACTTATTACCCTATATTTGTGACGGAATGCGTATTTTGCATTGAAATTCTGAATTCTTATTTTTGATTACTTTCTTTTACTTCCCTCTTGTTCACGTGTGGTATTTGGTTGGCATTCAGTATTATTTAAATACAATTAATTTAGTTTCGAACCGAAGTAATTTCTTCTTTGCTAGATGCTTCAGTGGCCAACATTACTTTACGCCACCTACTGAACGTGTGTACTTGAAACATACCGTGCTGTATATACGAACGAACGTTGCAGTAATTTCTTCGCTTCCCAAGAACCAATATTCTGTAAATTACACCCCCTCCCCCTCTGTCGCAATTTCACACGAAGTCAGAACGTCAGGAGCTAAAGAAATGACTTCACTCCAAAATTAATTGAGGTCAAAGGGAAAGTGACAGACAATACATTTTATATTGTGCCACTCCCGAACCGTGACCTGTGGTAAAATTGCATTCGAATTTAACTCGGTGTTGAAGATTCATGTCTTCTTGGATATAACGCGGTGTCGGTTGGTAAACACCCACGTTTGGAAGTATTGTAGTGCGGTCATTTTCAGTGGCATGGAGTCCAAGTTAGACTGTTCGTGGATTCTTTACCCTGAAGATACCGGCACCACGACCTTTCGAAACGTTTAACTGCTTACAAGTCCACATCGTGTAACATCCCAGAAGACATATAAGTTTTATTTGTTATACCAACTACTGCAGAGTAATTGTATTTACTGCCACATGTTTCGGCTAACCATCGTAGTCATCATCTGGAAGTCACTTTTTACAGACGTGCGCAGCGTACAGTATGTCAGTGAATGGTAATATGTACGTAATTATTTACAGTCGCAGTCACTATATAGCACCATTAATTTTATGTACTTACTTTAACCCTTTAAAGATGAAGCGTATCTGTTTTATATAAGGACTCAGTGCGTACCGCGCTGTAAACACTCTCGACTTTGGTTATAAAAACCAATCTCTTAATGTTTTATAAGGCAAAAGTTGCTGTTTGTTCTGAGATCCGTACAAAACACATAAACGCAATGTGGGCACCACGTAGAATTTTTTAATGTTAAAACCCGGGGGTACGTAAAGTTACCGCTAGGCTTTAAAAGGTTAAAACATAGTGTGTGTGTGTGTGTCTGTGTGTTAATACATGAAATACAGAGTATAAAATGTATCTAAAAGTCTGTCTGCGAACACTGCTGGTACTATATGGTGACTACCACTGTACTTAAATAAATGACGTACATTACCGTTCGCTGACATACTGTACTCTACGCACGTCTGTAAAAAGTGACTCCCTTATGATGGCAAGGATGGTTAGCCGAAGCGTGTAGGAATAAATACAATATTTGTGCAGTGGTTGGTGTAGTAAATACAACTTATATGTAAAAAAACTGCACGGAATATGTATAATATTGGGTACATCCTAGAAGACATCAATCGCTGAGATAACCTCTATTCTTTCTTGCACAGTGTTATGTACTTATCTGTAATATAGCCTGATTGACAGATATCTTGTGATAAAACACCGGTGTCCAGTAGAGTCCTCCATTCTATGTCCCGATTACGTCACAATGGACATACTTGTTCGTGTTTTTGTTCGGTTCTTCGAGTGAAATATTAGGATGAAAGTACAGTTGTGATGCTAGCGCACCACGCGGTGAAAACATGAACCTTGGCAGTTGGTGGAGACGAATTTTGAGCTGCAGGCTTCGGCTGCATTACCCCTTAAATAAGAGCCCCGAGCAGAAATTGGATAGGTTCCGTTTATGCTCCAGGTTCCGTATATATTTTTGGGACTTACCGGGAGCCGAATCTCGCTTAACCACTCAGTAGCCAGTGAATTTATTATTTTACTGTCAGGATAGTAATACTTAACCCTTTAAAGACGAAGAGTATCTGTTTTATATAAGGACTCAGTGCGTACCGCGCTGTAAACACTCTCCACTTCGGTTATAAAAACCAGTCTCTTAATGTTTTACAAGGCAGAAGTTGCTGTTTGTTCTGAGATACGTACAAAACACATAAACGCAATGTGGGCACCACGTAGAATTTTTTAATGTTAAACCTGGTGGTGTGTAAAGTTATCGCTAGGCTTTAAAAGGTTAAAGAAGCCACAAACTAATTGTCCTGTACGCTTTATCTGATGAATCACTCATTCGAATCCGTCTTCGTGTTATTCGGCTGTACCATAGAACGTATTCTGTTGGAATGTCCGTAGATGACAGGTGAAGCAAGCAAACTTGCATTGTAAATCAACGGAACGCGTTAACCTTTTAAAGCCTAGCGGTAACTTTACGTACCACCAGGTTTAATATTAAAAAATTCCACGTGGTGCCCACGTTGCGTTTATGTGTTTTGTACGGATCTCAGCACAAACAGCAACTTTTGCCTTATAAAACATTAAGAGACTGGTTTTTATAACCGAAGTGGAGAGTGTTTACAGCGCGGTACGCACTGAGTCCTTATATAAAACAGATACTCTTCGTCTTTAGAGGGTTAATAACGGCGCTAGTTGGGAGTGGGCGGTCAACGCCATACCCCGGCCGCATAACCCCCGGGCAAGACATCCGGCTGGATGTCCCCAGGGCCGGTCTGGATGGATGCAGAAAATCTCACCCCCACCGGGTTTTGATCCCCGTACCGTCCAGCACGTAGCGAGTCGCTATACCGACTGCGCTATCCCGGTCTACATTTATTCTAGCATTAATAAAATTGGCCGACGTATCCACACGAAGGTTTACATTGCTTGTTGAAAGGCCATTTCTGGAAGTGGGGATAGGCTGTCGTTTCGGCCTCGCGTGTACTCAAATATGGCCGTGTCCATAGGTCATTGCGGAATACGTCTCGCACAGAACGAACGCAAGAGCTTCCATCGTTAGGGCTTCGTCCACCAATCAACATAATGTCTGAGTGTCAGTAATAAGTTAACAGGGCAACTACATGACCCAACCATCAACAATTACAGGCCTATTTAATTCAGCCACTTCCCTTGTGTAACGGTGTTGATTAAACACTGTTCAAGTGAATACCCCAATTTAACTGTAATTCAGCACGACAGCGTCATCAGACCTCTAGAACGGTATATAGACGGAAGCTGGACGTGTTTTGTCTACAGTCGTTAGAGAATTGGTGGCGAAATTTCAATGGAATTTCGTTGAGTTTCCTGTTCCTATTGGTAATAAAGAGCATTCATCAAACTAATCAGACAGGACATGTTAGGTTATCTCATGTTACATTCGTCATAGTGGGCTGACAGTCTGAGCGGAGGTTAGTGAACTGATCATTGAACTGTCTCACTCCTGTTTTTGTTTTAACACCACGAACAGCGACCTGGATTCAGCCCAGGAATTTTCATGCGCTTGATTTGGAATATGAAAGAACAGGAAACAGGCCTGTACTGAATTATTTGTGAAACGTAATGGAACGTGTAGGCTTCGTTAGTGACCGGTTGCCAGTCCTTTAAGCCTTTGAAGACGAAGCGTATCTGTTTTGTATAAGGACTCAGTGCGTACCGCGCTGTAAACACTCTCCACTTCGGTTATAAAAACCAGTCTCTTGATGTTTTATAAGGCAAAAGTTGCTGTTTGTTCTGAGATCCGTACAAAACACATAAACGCAATGTGGGCACCACGTAGAATTTTTTAATGTTAAACCTGGTGGTATGTAAAGTTACCGCTAGGCTTTAAAAGGTTAAGAGGAGGGTAGAAATTAATAGGTTAAGAACTCAGAGCGTGTCTTTTATTCTGAGTTTTATATAAAACTGTACTTGTACACTCTTTCAGGAGAGCAGAATTCAACAGGTGGCCAGTTTCAAACATTTTTTTGGTCTAAATTTCATATGAAACTTTATTTCTTAACTTTTTCACGGGATCAGAAATTGATTAATACACTTTCCTTGCGGTTCCAGTCCATACCGAGGGCCTGCTTAAGTAAAAGATGTATGAAGTAGAGATTCGCCATGAAATTTATAGAATTTAACCTCACAGTTTCGCAGCATTGCCATGTTTATAATATATCTTTGTACGTCACTTCAGATTCCCATTTCATCTTTATCAATCCTCAATTGAAACTTATTTTAAAATTTCACACCCCTGTTACTGGATGTCGCAGGGTACCTTGACTCACTTCACATTGACGGTACTGAGAATGAGTGGAGTTATACTTCCACTCCCCCTTCGCCGTGTGCCTTTGTGGCGTGTGTAGGGACAGCTTTATCTTTTTGAACTTTGACAGACAATGACAATGAGAAACTGCCACCGTGAACAGATACCTTTGTGATCGTACACTACACGCAGTTGCCTGAGTGTTCAGATGGATAGAGTGGTACTGTTGGCGAAAACCTCATTTGTGTGTACAAGAATAGCGCGTATGAATAAAAATGTAGGGTTGTATGGGGGGGGGGGTGGATGCAAAAATTTCCCAAAAGTCTAGGAGCCACCTAAAAATTCTAGGGTAAGCGTCACGATACAAAGTTCAATCGCCAGGGCGACCAGGCGCCCGGTATTTGTGCACCCCTGTGTTTGTACATGTGTAATACATTTTGACGTCACGCGTAACCTGCCGAAACAAGTAGATGCGAAACATCGGTTCAGGTGAGGTTGCTATTTTATTTGTGCTAAATACATCAGGGTTGTCCACCTCAGTTATACCTCATGGACAGCCACATAATTTAGGCATCATTCAGAATGTGTTTACATATTGTGTTTGTGTTAAGTAATTTGTGTTGTGTGAAGATATTTGTATCGTCTGAGATTTAACCTTTTAAAGCCTAGCGGTAACTTTACACACGACCAGGTTTAACATTAAAAAATTCTACGTGGTGCCCACATTGCGTTTATGTGTTTTGTACGGATCTCAGAACAAACAGCAACTTTTGCCTTATAAAACATTAAGAGACTGGTTTTTATAACCGAAGTGGAGAGTGTTTACAGCGCGGTACGCACTGAGTGCTTGTATAATACGGATACGCTTCGTCTTTAAAGGGTTAAAATTAGTCTGGGCCTAACAAACGCGAAGGGGGCAGTGTTTAACATTTTTGTGCGTGTTGAATTTATATTACACGATGTTATAAAGAAGAAATGTTGTAATGTACATGACGTCTTTGCAAAATGTTTGTTTTAATGCAAGGGTCGCACAAATCGTTATTTTCCATTATTATCGCGTTTTAAATGTGCGTATTAGGAGCGGTAGAATTTGCACAGTGCTACACAGTGCTGTAGGACCAGGATATTAATGCTGGCACCAGCATGCTGTCGTTGAATAACACAGCTATATTAACACCGGTACGGAAGTGATAAGGATGTGATAAAACCATGAACTTATGACAAATACTTGGCAAAAGCATAATGTAAGATAGGGTTATGTTACATTTTTCGGTAATTTGGAAGAACATACTTGCTACGAGATCAGTCTGGAGAATGTAAATCGTATCTTGCTTTGAGAAGTATCGATTGCCGAGGCTCGACCTGTTGGCAACGGGTACTGTGAATATAAAAACCGTTATTTCCATTTGCCAGTTAATTTTCCTCCAGCTGCACAGAACTGAGGTTCTGCCTTGTGTTCATATTCCACAACTTTTGCCGTCAGAACTGAGATAAAACGAGATTGTATGTCGGGGCTGTGGAGTCGGTACTCAAAACTTCCGACTCCGACTCCTCAGTTTTTAAAACTCCGACTCTGGCTCCTTCATAAAATGTCAGTATGTATTAATAATGGCAAACCTATAAGACATTTCATCACCAACACGCGAATCATCAGGCTAGTTTTTAGACTTATAACCTATATTTAAGTATAAGTCTAATGGTTACTGTAGCTATCAGGGCTCTGGAGTTGGAGTAGGCCTATCTAGTTAAGTTTTTAGATTGGAGTCGGAGTCGGTACGTTGCCGACTCCGACTCCACATAAAATTCCTTCCAACTCCGACTCCACAGCCCTGATGTATGCTGAATTGATTTATTGTTTGCATGGTGCAGCATAATTATTCTCTCTTTTGTATTCGAGAGGTACTGGGTTCACGCCTTGAGGCCAACTACTGGGCAGATTTTTCACAACTTTGCTCTGTCTCTTCAGTCTGATGTTGGATTTGTACACCATGTTGGGCCACCGGCAGTTTATTCCACATGCTTTGTAATCTGTTGCTTAGTAACCATTTAATTCGACGCTATACAGTGAGAGTTGGTGAACCATAAACAAACCAATACATACAGGGTGTTACTTAAGCAGTTGGTCTAGGAATTTACTATTTTTATGAATTTTATTTTCGTTAATGTAACAGAAGTTTAAATAACCGTACAGCACAATATCAATTCAGTATGTATATTTAGATGTTATAAAATACACACTACATGTTTCGGCCTTAGTTGGCCATCTTCAGGTGTGAACATAGTGAACCTTTAATGTAGAGTAACACAGGTTAATATGTTAACAAAGGTTCACTATGTTCAACCCTGAAGATGGGCAACTTGGGCCGAAATATGTAGTGTGTGTTTTAGAACAACTAAATGTGCATACTGAAATGGTGTTGTGCTGTACGGTTATTTAAATTCCTCTTACATTATCGATGTATGAGCAACGGTATGACCCACATTAAAAGTACTTTCAATGTCGTGTGCACAGGGCCTTTGCTTTTGACTGTATCAATAGCCATATTAAACTAGTTCACATCTACACCACGTATGCCTGTAAGAGTTCGTGTAATATTTTTCGTTGTTATATTCGACAGATTTGGCGATCCCAGTGGCCGCGCGGTCTAAGGCGTATGTCTGCGGCCGTGCGCTTGCTGGGATCGTGGGTTCGAATCCCGCCGGGGGCATGGAGGTTTGTCTCTTGTACAGTGTTGTGTGTTGTCAGGTAGAGGTCTCTGCGACGGGCCGATCCCTCGTCCAGAGGAGTCCTACCGACTGTGGTGTGTTTGAGTGTGATCAAGTGAAAATAAGCAAGCTCGACACCTACTGTGAACAAGTAGGTAGAAGAGGGACGGACTGCGAAACGAAACGATATTCGACAGATTTAACGGAGTTCTGTGCGGAATGTACATAAGTAAGAAGCCTTACAGAAAAATAAAACAATCATCATTCTAACAGATCTGTACAACTGTGACACTGTGCGTTCGGAAATAGCAGGTGGATACACAACTTGCTGGACGGTCCGGGTTTCGAATATCGGCAGGGGCAACAAATGTTTCTCTTCTCCGAAACGTCCATGCTGGACGGTCCGGGTTTCGAATATCGGCAGGAGCAACAGATGTTTCTCTTCTCCGAAACGTCCATGCTGGACGGTCCGGGTTTGGAATATCGGCAGGAGCAACAAACGTTTCTCTTCTCCGAAACGTCCATGCTGGACGGTCCGGGTGTGGAATATCGGCAGGGGCAACAGATGTTTCTCTTCTCCGAAACGTCCATGCTGGACCGTCCGGGTTTCGAATATCGGCAGGGGCAACAAATTTTTCTCTTCTCCGAAACGTACAGACTAGTTCTGGGGCACATCCAGTCCCCTATTCATTAGGTGCCAGGGATCTTTTCCGGGGGTAAGACGGGCAGGGCGTGATGACAACTCATCTCCATCTGTGCCTTCATCGCGTGGACAGGGACAAGTTTGCCGTTACACAAACCCAGCGCTTTGTTGTTCAAACAGGATTCAACTCTGCCAGTTCACCAACTGTCAACATGGCCCACTCAGTAGTATCTTCTACAGGATGTGTACAAGGTCGCGTTATCACCTGCGTAAAATATTATCGCAGTTTGTGTGTTATTTTTTTTCAGCGCTGCCATTTGCGTTGTATTTTATGTATTTTATCACTAATTGCACTTCGTGTGTGTGCCCTTTCGTCAGCCAACATTCGCTTGCTTTACTGCTGCGTCAATCGTAGCTGTATGAAGTCTCAAGAATTTACACATGATGTTCTTTTGAGAGGGGGGGGGGGGGAGGTTGAAAATTTGTACGCTTTCGGCGTTTCATTTCACAGGAGACTATGCATATGCATTTTGTTGGGATTTAGCATGCAGTGGAGTAAGAATACTAATTGGACATTTCATAATATTTGTATGTTGTTTTGCTTGTTGCATGTTTGCCGTGGCGTAAATCTAACTTAACTCCATGCAGAAGAGTCCTTTTGGAGGAAGTACTATTTCATGGTTCTTCCGGCCGCACTATGGCCCTGGGGTCGACTCAGCCTCTAGCAGAAGTGAGTACCAATGATATCTCCTTGGGCGTAAAGGCGGCCGGTGCATAGGGCTGACAAACTTACCAGCTTCAAGTGCCGATTGTCTAAAAATCTGGCAGCCTCAACCACATGGAACCCTCAGGGCCTGTTCAGGCCCGTAGTGGGATTGCTTTATCATATACGAGTTCGTGAGCTGCTCAAGACATTCCCCGAATTTTATGCAACCCGAAGGACCATTACCATGTTCACAAGAGTCTTGTTCCTGTCCCGAGCCAGATCAATCCAGCCCACGACCTCCTATCCAATTTTTTTGAATATTTTTATATTATTATGCCATCGACGCCAAGGTCTTTCAAGTGGTCTTTTTCCCTCAGGTTTCCCCACTTTGTATAAAACCTGTATTTGTTTGATTTAATGCAGAACACCATACATGGTTCGTACTTTTTTCTTTTTGTGAAGGGCCCCACGGCAGACGCTACGGACTCACCGCAGCCTTGAGGCTTATTGTGCACCCCTTTGATGAAGATGATTAGTTTTCTTCGTCTTTCCGTGTCATGGAGCGTCGGTGGAATGAAACTGACAGGGCAAAACCGAAGTACTCGGAGAAAAACCTGTCCCAGTGCCACTTTTTCTACCACAAGTCCCACACGGACTGGCCCGGGATCGAACCCGGTCCTCAGCGGCGGTTCGTATTTAAGTGTTTACAGTTGTGTTTCGTAGCACATTTGGTAGTGTTATACGGCTTTGCCTTGTCTGTCCGTCTGTAAGCGTGTAATAATGCTGCTTGGTGATGAACATTGGCGATCCGTAAAAACATGGACCCTTACAATCAACAAATAACTATATACCTGTGCGTTTACAGGAAGACTGTAGGACGAAGATAAGCAGTCCCGGGCTTTTATAATTCTAGAATTACCCCTGCGTTCGAAGTGCCACGCCATGAAGACGTGTGGGGAGGTGGAGCCAAGAGTTCCTCTTATTATTAACCCTTTAAAGACGAAGCGTATCTGTTTTATATAAGGACTCAGTGCGTACCGCGCTCTAAACACTCTCCACTTCGGTTATAAAAACCAGTCTCTTAATGTTTTATAAGGCAAAAGTTGCTGTTTGTTCTGAGATCCGTACAAAACACATAAACGCAATGTGGGCACCACGTGGAATTTTTTAATGTTAAACCTGGTGGTATGTAAAGTTACCGCTAGGCTTTAAAAGGTTAATCTCGACATAATTGGAGGTGAGAGTGGGCAGCTTCATGCGCCGTCCGCATTATCCCCAGGCCCTGGTAACTATAGAATAGGAAGGCACTTGAGCACCCTGTAACGAAGTGCAAGATTCCCGACCTGGCTGGGTCCAAACGCCGGTCGTACAGCGTTGCTGAGCTATCCCCGGTGTCATTAAAAGAAACTTGAAAAAGTATACTCATATTTTAGAAGCAGTATTTGAATCAAAGATTTCCTCACATCTTGTAATTCGTATAAAAACGCTGATAGTTTCACAGTTCGATTGTTAGGAGAGTCTGTTATTACAGTTTATCCCAACTGATATGGTATTGTTCGTCTTTGGTACGAAAAAAAAAAAAGAGACAAAGGAAGTTGGCGAAGTGTGATTTATTGTGTATTAACTTGTAGAATTTGGTGATATTTCCGGGTTATGTGGCTTGTTAGAGAAAGCTCTTTTTCCTGTCTCCGCTGCTTGTTTCTTTTCGGTTAGTCAGAAACGTGAACGCAGTTCGCCTCTCGAAAGAACTCAGCCACTATCCTATGCACTCTACACGTCATCCACTGACTTGAAAATGTCAGGACGGGTCATGAACTGCCTCTCAGCAAGTGATCTTCGCATTTCTGATGCATTCATACATTTAAATACGGTAGGAAGATGACGATGAACTTTTGTAGTAACTCCGTTTCAGAGACTTCAGCACGAACTGTGGTTTTCACGTTTCTTTTATTTATTTATTTTTTTTTTTGCCTTGTTACCGGAGTCGTGGAGCTCAAAGGTTAAACTTCCCTCTCTGTTGCTAAGTATTGGAACGATATAAAAAAATAAAGGAAGTTGTTTTGTTTTCCTGACGGAAAGTTTTGATGAGAACTAAATCTTTGGTAGCGGAACCCGGAGATGCAGTAAATACCATTACGAAAACCAGCCTCTGAACACGATGTTTGGCTACTTCCAAGCATCTCCCATCTCACGACCTCTATTGATAACATCCGTCATAATGAAAGCGTAAAGGTTTGTGACAATGCAACATATCAATATGTATGTCACTTTAATCCATCTTAATGTAATCCTTATATCTGTGTCTTGGCTTTCCAAGTGAGTCTTTTTGCATTAACTTTCTCCGCCACAATCTGCATTTGTTTTATATTTTATTACACCTGCCTGCAGATCCCATGTTATAACATCCGTGATTTCACTACACGTTAAATATCACCTATATGCATCACAAAGCTGCCCAGTACGTAATATTCTGTAGTTTACAATTTATGCATACTTCTTAGGCCCATACATTTGTTTGTTTTTATTTATTTTTTCAAACAGTGTAGTGCGTGATTACGAATTTTATGTGTAATTTAAATGTGCAGTGGAACTCGGTTCTAACGCCACGAAAGGGGACTGATTATTTTATGTCGTTATAAACGAGTGTTGTTATAACCGAAGAGTATAATGTTGTGGTTAACAGTGACGAATTAATTGGTGCCACAGAATATCTGACGCTATAGGCGAGGTGTCGCATAAAGCTGTGTCGTTATAACCGGTCTCGACTGCAGTGTATACACGCGCGCGCGCGCGCGCGCACGCACGCACACACACACACACAGAGTAGTGCAGTATTTTGCGGATTGATATTTTCAAAATATCAGTGGTCGGTGTGCTTCAAATTTTGTCGGGTCTGCAATTCCCAATGTATCCTTCAAATTTCGAAATTTTCTAATACCTTGTCGACTTGGAACCGTCTTTGCGCTTAAGCTGGAGAACGGCCGGTGGCCCGCCTTTCCCTGACTTCTTATTCAACATGCAGCTGTCGCGCGTAGCTGGGTCGCCCCCTCCTATCGGAAATCAAGGAGATAATTCCATGATGACAAGTAGTCTCTGAACTGAGATTCGAAACTGGGGGCCGCCGGAATAGGAAGGGGTTGTCTAATCAGCCGTCAGGTTATGTACGTCACTGTGTCAATTAATTCTGAGGCCGTGTTGTATGGTGATAGCACAGGGTGTATATAGAAACGGGAATCCGCGTCGGTAAGTATAATGTTTGACCATTAAAATTACAATCCGGGAGATATTCAGAAGGAAAATAGAAGACGATGTGAAGCAAGCATAATCAATAACAAGTGAATATATACCCCGTGTGAACCCAGCCTCTGCCACACAACATTAAAACAAAAATTTTAAGACTGAAGAAAAGCAAAATAGACCTCAACACAGGAAAATTTGAACACGGTTTTGAATTAAGGTAAATATCAAAACACTAACTGTGAAATTTTTATTTTAACCTTTTAAAGCCCAGCTGGTAACTTTACATACCACCGGGTTTAAAATTAAAAAATCCTACGTGGTGCCCACATTGCGTTTATGTGTTTTGTACGGATCTCAGAACAAACAGCAACTTTTGCCTTATAAAACATTAAGAGATTGGTTTTTATAACCGAAGTGGAGAGTGTTTACAGCGCGGTACGCACTGAGTCCTTATACAAAAGAGGTACGCTTCATCTTTAAAGGGTTAAAGAGAAGGTTTTATCCTCAGTAACAACTACTAGTTGACACAATAAGGAATATATTAACTTATTTTTCATAATTCATCAGATCTCACAAAAGCAAACGAAATGTATAATTTGTATGCGTATTTACCTTTTTAAAGAGCTTTTGACAGTCTGATGAAGGTCTTGCAGGTGGACCGAAACATGTAGCTGTACTGCAGTAAATTAATAGCTGTGTTGAACAGAAAGTCTGTGCGTTTATCTATACTGTGTCAATAACTGAAGTTATGTGCCATTAATGATATAAAAATGGTACAAGGATGATGATACTTCGGCTGGATTGTGATCTAACAAAAACTTCTAGCGCCAGGTTGCGAATGAGTGGAGCTATACCTCCGCCGCCTCTGCCTGCATGGACATGTCATGGGGTGACCTTTACCTTTACCTTGCCTTCACAATTGTTCTAATTATCAGCGTACTTGTGAGTGAGAGAGTGATGTGAAGTTATTCTGCTCGGTCTTGTAGTTCCTGAATCCCGAGCAACGTGTTGGGACTTCAGATACTGCGGCGATTTTTCTCTTCTCCGAAACGTCCAGATCGGCCCTGGGACCCACGCAGCCTCCTGTACAATGGCTACCGGGGTAGTTCCCCAGAGATAAAGCGGCCGGCGCATGCAGGTGACGACCATTGACCTCCATCTAGTGCTGAGATATAAATAAGTGGAGCTGTAGATCCGCACTTCCCATGGCGTGGACGGGGACTGTTTTACCTTTACCTTTTACTTCAGATCGTCTTTGTTTTCCTCCTCATCTTTCATAGGCTGCAAGCATAATGGTGTCCATAAATTTCGCGAAGTTGTGTTATTGAAGGGCACGTATTGATGCGATGGAGTGCCTGTTCGTTACGCCCCCGTGGGCTTGGCTTAGAGAAAGCGTTAGTTGGGGTTGAGTATAGAAAGTCGAGACAGTAGTGTGAAATTACAGGCGTCAAGGTCTCTCGGGTCTCTGCCACCCATACAGACTTCAATTAGAAATCGTGGTTGTCGTTCAGTTTTTGTACTTGTTTCTTGTCTTCAGTATGACAGACATCAATTGGGTTTTCAGTCGTTCGACCATGCTGTGCTTGAGTTCTCACACTTCCTATATCTTAGGGCCATGCCATAGACTGGTTACTAGGTTAATGATACTCTATCAAGAGCATAATTTATGTAGCTGTCAGATAATGGTCATTATGTACCATGGAATGGAAGCCATCAGCATTTCGTGACGTGTGTCGTGGTACTAGCCCGGCAATACCCTGGAGGAATTTAAGATTCATAAACGTAGAATATCTGGTAGCAGGTTTTCTAACTGAGATGGTCAAATGCATACCACGGGCAAGTCAAAAGTTTGTCTGTTCCATAGAGACGTATTGCGTTTCTTATTTAACCTTTTAAAGCCTAGCGGTAACTTTACGCACCACCCGTTTTAAAATTAAAAAATTCTACGTGGTGCCCACATTGCGTTTATGTGTTTTGTACGGATCTCAGAACAAACAGCAACTTTTGCCTTATAAAACATTAAGAGATTGGTTTTTATAACCGAGAAGAAAAGTGTTTACTGTGCGGTA
This sequence comes from Coptotermes formosanus, assembly GCA_013340265.1. Classification (NCBI taxonomy): domain Eukaryota; kingdom Metazoa; phylum Arthropoda; class Insecta; order Blattodea; family Rhinotermitidae; genus Coptotermes; species Coptotermes formosanus. Next base: position 673,612 of record BLKM01000431.1, on the reverse strand, counting down.
CGGGCTGAGTCCTTATATAAAACAGATACGCTTCGTCTATAAAGGGTTAACGAACTCGTGGCTGAATAAAACGACTGAAATGTTTTTCGTTTGCAGTCGTGTGTGATGACTGAATGTGTATTTCGTATGCGTTGATTCTTCTTGGCCTGCCAGATTACGAGAATTATGTAGTCTCAGGGCTTCTGTGAATGGGCCGCTGAGGTAGATATGGGCCTAAGAGGGTGGAACTGACAAGAGATGGGCGGAAAATTGCATAATGAGGAATTTCATGGTTTTTAATCCTTACCAAATATGGGGGTGATTTAAGGCCATATGACCCCTCAGGCGGCCAACACTATGTTCTAAGGGTCCACAGGAGAATGACTGAAAATTAGAGGGGCACAGTAACGTTTGATTGGGCCATCGGAACTTCGCTGTATGAATACAAAATTTAAAATTTATAATTGAATCAGTGTTCCCTTCTCCCCTGCATCTCCCGCAACACAGAAGGCAAAGTTTTTCCGACCCCATCTTCCACAGAGAGTAGCCTCAAATACAGTATCTTGTTGACTTTACCTGCAACTGAGGGCGTGTAGGTGTGGCTTCACGTTGAAACGTATTTTAATTCTATATTTATTCTGTTTTATGTCGCGAAAGATTAAGTTTGTTAAATGTGGGCGGCTTTGTAACTGCAGCCCAACGGTCTGCAACGTCACAAGACGAGACCTGGTTTTTGTACAGCGCGTTTGTTGGAGCTGTAGAGATGTTCGTGGTGGGTGTTTTAATTGAGGACCGGAAGTCAGTAACAAAAACTGATGCAGCTAATTAATCATTTTTGTGTTCATTCAGTGCTTGCTGATAAAATCCTGTTGTCCATTCAGCCCTGGAGTTGGTGGGGTAGCGACTGAATCAATACCGGTACAGTGGGACTGCATACCTTTATGACTCCAGTTTCATTCAGATTTGCGCAGTTTTCTTTCTGAACTACCACCAACAAATGGCATTCATTGATTGCTCTTCCTTATGGCTCGTCCCTTTTATAGTCTTTGAGTTAGTGACAGCGTAAAAAAAATGAGTTTTCCCTGTTTACGCTATGGAGGTATATAGGGGCGGTAGAGGTATAGCTCCACGCATTTCGAACCTGGGAAATCTGTGGTTGATGAGTGGTTAACCTTACGCCCCGGCCACTTTTACCGCGGTACGGTACCTCGGTACCCATTTAATAGACGCTGGGTGGGCACCAGAGACGGTATAAAGTTTTGGAGAAGAGAAAAATGTCCTGCTCGTGCCGGGATATGAACCTGGGACCGTTTAGGCGTAGCGTACTTGCTATACCTACTACGCCACCCCGAGTCCGTCCCAGACATTGTTGTTTACTAAAGCAGAAGTAAATTTATACATTTCCTGCAAAGGAATGCCAGTGTTGATAACGTCGTCCTAGAGTTCAACATCGAAACACATGTCAGAATTTACACAGGATTTTGATGGAGACTGGTCGATTCCCACGTGTGAAGGTAGGACGTAGATAACCGCGACGTGGAGACGACACTGTTCCGAATAAAGCTGCTGCGTAGAACTTCCATAAGGACCAATTTTGCACCGACGCGGGTGAAGGGGATTTTACGCGATCGGTGGTTTTTCTCCTGTTGCCTCCAAATACAAAACTTCAAGATTCACCTCTTCTGGGATGTTACGCTATGGCATTGGGTAAATCGATACCGCCGTTTCGAAGGCACTACAATCCTTCGAAACACTGATGGCAACTATTTATCCAACGGCTCAGCGTAACATTCCGTAACACTTGAATCTTTGGCAACATGGCTGTGAGAATCTCAGATCTGTGCACTAAACCGTGTTATCGTGACACCACGCCAGCCACAGACAGCTGTATGAGTGGCTGCAACCAGGAACACAAACTGTGCCCTGACATTCTATTCACGGACGAGGCTCAATTTACACGTGATGCTATTAACAACACAATGAATTATCATTGCTGAGCACAGTAAAATCCACAAGACGTAGCTAACTGCATGGAGAAGCTAGTAGTTCCTCAGCTGATGAAGAACGTTTCCACCATTTTGTGAAATCCGAGGATTCGTTACAGTGCTCACAACAGCTCGCGACATGTCCATATCCTGAGCAAGATTAATTCGGTGTATTCTACACCTAAGCCTTCGAAGTCGTCACTATCAGGTCTCCCCACCAAAATTCTGTACGCATTTCTGTTCTCCCCTATACTTTCCACATGTCCCACCCATCATATACACCATGATATGATTAACCTAACAATACTTGGTGAAGAGTATGAGTGTTTTGATGTGTTTTTAGTCTGTTGTATTTAACCGTGACTTTAAAGCAGTTTAACTCTTACCATCTAGGAATCAACAATATTCAAGTGCAATAAGCAGTACTAGAGACTTTGGGGAGTGGTGGACTGGAATTTATGGCGCGGTTAAAGACAGCAAAGCGTTATGCATCTTGTTCTCCGGATGAATAGCAGGCAAAACTTCGTGTGAAACGACATTATGTGACCAGTGACAAATGGCTTCAGCAACAAAGCTAGGAACAAAAACGACATATTTCACATGTAATTGGGAATAATAAGTTGCAATTGAATGTTTTTGGGAAATTTGGTACTGGTAATTCGAACTCAGTTGCTGCCAGTTTTGGGGCTCGAAGATAATTGCTTGGCCTGATAAACCCATTTAGCGATGGAAACTGTATTAACCCTTTAAAAACGAAGCGTATCTGTTTTACATAAGGACTCAGTGCGTACCGCGCTGTAAACACTCTCCACCTCGGTTATAAAAACCAGTCTCTTAATGTGTTATAAGGCAAAAGTTGCTGTTTGTTCTGAGATCCGTACAAAACACATAAACGCAATGTGAGCACCACGTAGAATTTTTTAATATTAAACCTGGTCGTATGTAAAGTTACCGCTAGGCTTTAAAAGGTTAAAGGGTTTCGGATACAATGTTTCCCGCTGCTTTAAGGATTTCTCCATAAAAGCGTTAAACCCTCAGCGAAAGGCTGAAAATGTGAATTGATCGAAAAATCTTTGAACAAAACATCCTCGTGTGTTGTGTAACTATATAGTGACAAAGTCAAACACAGCACTTCACTGTAAGTAAAGTGAGGCCTATATTTGCTACTTGATGTCGGAATATAATATGTAATTTTATTTAAAATAAAGTTTTGTGTTTGATTTTATTTGATACTAGGTTGACTGAAAACAGCAGCAGCGGCTGTTTTGTGACTTTTCTTCATCTGCTTATTCGTGCAAGTCGTTGTTTTCCACTGTGAACTTTATCCAGTCGGGGCGTGTGATGCAGTCGAACCGATGAGATCAGGGCGCTGAAAGAAACGAAGTATACGATCGTAAGTTTGATACAAAAACGCGTATCATCGATTATGCATCACCATAAATCTCGCCAAGAATAAAAAGTTAGGTCTGTTTGTTTTATTTTTAATTTTTACTTTTATAAATGGAGTTATTTGGGCCGTTACGGCAATTTAAATCAAGACATCGGTTGGATTAATGATTATGACCCATAATTTTTTGGGTAGTATATACACTATGTTGGTGATACCCCAGGCGCCAGGCTGTCGCTTGTTCTTAGCGGATAACCTGTTCACCACCACGTAGTGTCCCTTTTGAATGCGGAACGTGTAATATGAAACGGGACGTGAAGAAGAGTTGGGATAATGAGGTCACTTGGTTTCCCCCAGAGTGAAAGGGATTCAAGCAGGCTGGTTCCTGTAGGAATACGTCTTGGAGTGACAAATCTGTGAACCTTCAGAATTCCTTGCTTCGATAAAAAAAAAAAATTAAAAGCGAACTACGGAAAGCGTCTTTGATTTGGCGCAGTTTTCGGATTGCAAGACACTCAACTGTCAAGAGACGAAGCAGAATTCGTATCCGAATTCAGTTTTCGAATTTTTACTGTTGGCGTTGTGAAGTTAAAGAGTGAATTTATTGGGCGCCCCAAAAATTAAGCATATTTGACAGTCAGGACGGAGATGTCACAGCGATCGTTTGAATGGTTATCGGTATGGTTCAAAATTCATGTGATTTTTTTAAATGTGTTTTAACTGTAAATGGGAGGCCTCCACCTCAACACGTTTTCCATTTTGTGCTCTTGTAACTTCCACATGTTTCGGCCGGCATACGCGGCCGAAACATGTTGTAGAGATAATAAACGATGCATGTGAAAATTGTTGTGTTTACTGTGACAAAGTTTGAAATAGTTGATTCGTGTGGTAATTAACCAGTCGCAAGTATAAATTTTCAAGTGCCGCGTGATTCTTTTACGGAAGTCACACTAAGGGCGTGGCTACTGCGTATCAAGGATCTGCAAAGCATGGGAGTCCAAAGTACAGCACCAACTGAACCCCACCAACAATTCAGGCAAATTCGAGCGTATTCGCGAAAACTCGACTTCGCGCGAGTATTTTTCTGATCCACGCGCAATCGACTAAACAATCCCTACCGCAGACCTCGATACAGACATTTCTAGGGCCCGCTTTTCAATTTCTTTGTTTTATATGGCACGTTGAACACTGGGTGGGCAGGACCAATCGCGGGGCTGAGCGAAACTGGAACGGGTGAAAGTTGAAACGAAATGCAAGTAATCCACTCGAGTCAGCAAACCCGTCTGTAGCCGCATTGTAGAGACTACAAGGAAACTGAACTGGATTGAGCGGGGCGCATGCAGTTTTGCATGTTGATACATCGAAACTGATTTCGGCTGTCATATAGGTGTATGTTCAGTGATGAAGGCGGAAGTAGAATAAATTTTGCATATTTTTTGATTACGCATCCCGTTGTGCGTGTATATACCACTATTTTCAATCTATGCAGACAAACATAACAACATTCCCCCGCTTCGTGATTTTCTTATTGTTTTGCGACATGTTTCGGCCGTTCAAGGCGACCATCTCAGGTAAAGAATACCGCTACTATAAAGAAAAACAGTCTTCATACACTTCTGTAAATTTATAATTTACGGAAATAATTTTCCATTTCACTGTAAAAGAGGAGGCTTCCGCATTAACACTTGTTTTCCTTTATAGTTGCGGTATTCTTCCCTCATGATGTTCGCCTTGTACGGCCGAAACATGTTGTAAGACAATAATAAAATCAAGAAGCAGGGAAATGTTGTCGCATTTGTCTGTGTAGATTGAAAACAGTGGTAAATTCTGCAAAATATATTTTTAGCCTAATACGATACCATATTTCCAATCTTCAATGTATCTCCCCGACAACAGGTTCCAATCATTGTACTATAAATATAGTCTATGTTTTTTCACCTTCGAGATCTCCAAGGCTTTATCTATCCATTCTTGTACACCGGCCTGGTCATGGTCCTTACGGGACCGAAACATGTTGTCTAATATACAATAAATTGTTAACACAATTTACAAGTTGTGAAGACTGTCTTTACCATTATACCTTGTATAAACATCTCACAACGGTATGCACAATATGAAGATATGAAAATCTATTTACTTTTCTTTACAAGTACTGTCACTATCATTTCGCGCACGTCAAAACGTTCAGTTGGAAGTAAAAGAGGTAAAATTCCCAGGCATTTCGTGGAGGCATATGGAGGAGTGGAGGTGTACCTCCACTTGTTCTTAACCTTGACACCAGTTGGAGATCAGTGGTAGGATTCACGCCTCAGCCGCCTCACTACAAGAAAAAAAATATGGCGGTGCCCATTCAGTAGTGAGCAGATGGCTAGCTAGAGTCGATGTGGACGCTTTGGAGGGGAAAAGAAGCTTATGGTTATCTTTTTTGACGCCCCCCTCCCCGTTCAAATACTCAGATAAATATAGCGTCATTAAATAATTCACGAAAGTATCAACCTCAATGACAGGAAATTATTTCACCTTTTTTCAGCAATATATACATTTTTGTTGGGGTTCTGCGCTTAATCATGTTTTTTCTTCCATACTTCATTTTTCTTTCATTTTGTACCGTTGTCCACTCATTCCACTGCGTAATAATAATGATAATAATAAATAGATCAATAATAATAATAATAATAATAATAATGCGTGGAGGTGGATGTAGTAGTAGTAGTAACCTTTCGCGAATTAGCACTACATATTCTGGACTCGAAGTTTTAATCCAAATACTGAGGGTGTTCGAGAATAGGGTGCTGAGGAGGATATTTGGGCCTAAGAGGGACGAGACGACAGGCGAGTGGAGAAGACTACATAACGAGGAACTTAATGACTTGTACTCTTCACCAAATATTATTCGGGTAATAAAATCGAGAAGAATGAGATGGGCGGGGCATGCAGCACGTATGGGGGAAAAGAGGGGCGCATACAGGATTTTGGTGGGGAAACCTGAGGGAAGGCGACCACTTGGGAGACCCAGGCGTAGATGGGAGGATACTATTAAAATGGATCTTCAAGAAGTGGGATGGGGCATGGACTGGATTGAGCTGGCTCAGGATAGGGACAGGTGGCGGGCTCTTGTGAATGCGGTAATGAACCTCCGGGTTCCATAAAATGCGGGAATTTCTTGACTAGCTGAGGAACTGTTAGCTTCTCAAGAAGGCCCCTGCTCCATGGAGTTAGTTAGTTAGTTAGTTAGTTAGTTAGTTAGTTAGTTAGTTAGTTAGTTAGTTAGTTAGTTAGTTAGTTAGTTAGTTAGTTAGTTAGTTTTAATCACGTGGTAGGGGTGGTTAGGCGTAGGATGCACCCAGAAACACAGACCAGCCAGTCAGCAGAAAGCCAATGACGTAACACCAATTGTTAAGCCATGTACTACGGCAGTGTCACCAGGTTTTTTCGTCGCTGGTGACGACGAAGGAGCGTCTTACGAGCGAACGAGACATTGGAATGATTATATGGGCGTTCAAACGTAGATACGTGCGTTTAAAAGCGTAATGTAATTGCCGTATCACCTGTGGGCCGGCAACCGCAGTGTAAAGAAACTGGCAGTAGAGAAGCGGGCGCTATAGCAACACTCATAGCAAATAAGGGCAGGTAGTACGGAGTCGCTCGCATCATTTATGTCAACTCGTATCGATTTAGTGTAACAGGGTGTGTGTATTTCCAGCGTTGATATGTGTGCAGTGGACAGGACTGGCAGGTTATCGAGTGAGAGAAGTGGAAAGCTGGTTTGCAGCGAGGGGAAAGTTGTTACAAAGAAATTGAAGAACTGTTAACGACACTTATTACAAGTCATCACCACTCACCGAATCACATCTACTGTATTTAGTCTGCGTGTAGGCGTACTGTAGTACAGTTCGAGACTCAGCTCTGAGTCTACGGAAAGATATTCAGAAGACGCTTTCTCGTCGAATTGTTGCAGTTAACGATACTAGCAACAGAAAATACATTTGTTCACCAGTTAACAGTGCTGTACTCACGCCGGCTGTTGCAACAAATATTTGTAAACAATATGTCTATACTATATCTGCTTCTTCTCGCAGCAATGATAAGACGCGCATTCTTTTACACATTTCCGTTACAATTCCTCAGGGTCTGGGGCCGCAAAGCTGAGTTCCGAACTGTACTTTCATTGCGGAAAGAAACAGAGGTGACGGTGAACGAGATTTATCGGCTGGGGGACAATCGGAAGCAAATGTTCCCACCTATTTGACATGTTTTCATTGATTCAGTGCGCATCGTGAGCTTAGTGTAGGATTTCATTAGTGGATTCTGTTCATTAGGGTTGTCTCAACGCCGCTCGTACACCGCTTCTTTTCAGTTTGGGCGCTGTAACTGACGGCTGCCCTGTTTCAGGTTATTAAGTTGAAGATTTCCTAGAAACTATTTTTAGGATTTTTAGAACTCAGGAAGCACAATGAAGCAGCCGGATGGTATTTTATAGCGTAAGGTTTAGATATTATTATGCTGCGGGCACAGTGCTTATCCCATCATTACTAAATACAGTGTGTAGCGACGTGTATCTCCGCTGTGTCTAAGAGATGCAGGCAATCCAATGCTTTTATAATTTTTCATTAAACAACTGTACTTTATCCGTTTCTCACTACCGTAAGAAGTTTCAGTACCGTTATAAGGTAGGGGAAGATGGGGCAAAATGGCGTAGTGGGTTAAGACAATTTAAGCCTGCCTCTTGCACGTTTTTTTTTTCTTTTTCCGCAGCGGTTTAGTGTCGATAGGATAAAGTACTTTTATACACCGCAATGCGTCATGAGTACAAGTGGCAGCCGTGTTAGTAAACATGGTTGTGAAACTGGTGTCCGGGCTGTAGGACAGTGCTGACCAACGTGCGACACTCAAGGAAAGTATTTGCGGTCGTCGGTCACCTGAATAGTTTTAAATAGTACAGTTTAACGAACAGAGTATAACGGACCTATGGAACATAGCATAGCAACTGTAATAAATAGCGGTAAAACAGATGTTGTTTTTGTAAATAACGGCGGTCTAGTTAATTTAATCCTCTCCCCCTCTTTCCATTCGTGTACACATAATTTTGGCCGTCGGGCGAGCCCTTTACGAATTGTGTGGCCCTGCAGTGGGTTGAAGTTGGCCAGCCCTTCTGTAGGAAATACTGTTTTTATATCTGCATATGTGGGAACATTTAAACGGATAACAGATCCATTACTTGTTCTTAAAGAAATCGCCACTGAGACAGGTGTTGTACGTAGAAATACTGCGATGGTAATTTTAAGGTATTTGTTTTCTGCTGTTATGACCAAAGCTTTCGAGACTGAAATAGCCGGCAGTGCGACGGATTTGAGTAGCACTCCATTGTGTTTCATACAACATTCCTGTTCTTAATCGGGTTATCGTTCTTTGTTTAAGGCCGAAGACAACAGCCGATCTCCGAAGTTGGCTGCTTGAATGAGTGTCAAACGTATTTGAAGATACCATCTTTAACTCCGCAGCGTATTGTTTAAAGGTGCCCAAACAGGCTAGGAGTCTTACAGACAGTGCTGTGGCGTCACGTAAGCGGAAAAGGGAACAACCCTACGAACACAGAACCAAAACAGATGAGCAGATTATCAAATGTTCTGGCTGCAGAACAAGACACAGGAGGTGATAAAGTCACATTAAAAATGTGAAACAACGGCGTTTGGATTTCACCACAAAAGAAATAAGAATTTTGGCTTACGAACTGTGCATGCAAACGTTCGTAAAGGTAATACTGAACTGGTAGGTGGTAACTGGCTTCGGGTTTCTGAATATGCAGGTGTCTGAGATAACATGACGGGAAATCCGCAATACGTGCATTGCGCTTTACTGAAATTCCCTCATATGTGTGTGTGTGTGTGTGTGTGTGTGTGTGTGTGTGTGTGACTCCAATTATCCGGACGCTGGTTATCCGGATCGGCTTGGCCCTTCAGGTAACTTTGTCGAGAATTGTACAAAACTAATTTGCCTTGAAATTACCGGTTGTCGGATCGAGTACAGTACTGTAAAGTGTTATGGCTGTGTAGAACTTCAAAGCAGGCGTAGTCGGAAGTTTTAGACGCAGGTGCATACTGTAAATAGTAACAGCCGAAGGGGTTCCCAAATAAGACAAGGAATTCCCAAATTCCAAATGTATGACTGTGTTATTTGTACGTATATCAATATGTAGCCTAAAAATAGCCGTTTCTGGAATTTTTTCCCCATTTTAAACTTCCATTGTAGCCTGTTTTCACAGGGAAATCCAATTATCCGCATTTTTCTGCATATCCGAACGGCTCGCGATCCCAATTATTCCGGATAATTGGAGTTGTACTGTGTGCACGTATATTTGATTTGTTTGCGAAAGTGAGTGGCCAACACCATGTTGACGCCAGACAAAATTTGCATTGTGGACGAAGCAGGCATTACGGTTAACTGTAACGGTCAGTCTGAAATTCTCGAATTGGAAGGCCGACGTGAATTTGTTCTTGGTCTGCAGAAAAGGCGGAGACGCTAACAGCCGAACCGCATTTCTATTTCAGGACTTTTCATATCTCGTATGCTTATTTTCCCCAGGAAACAAATCCAGCAGCGATTTCAATTGAATCTACTCCCTGGGACATGGACCGAAGTTTATGTAAGGTGATGGGTGACGAAACCTTTATTCTGCTCCTGGTCCAAGAGGTTATAGAATCGACAGAAGCAGGAAGGGGTGGCCAGTCGTTGTTATTATTTTTATTAGTATGATATTCGTGTGTATAATGATTCAAACAACGCAGTTTTCCACCTTTTGCATCAAAGTCATGTGGTCTATTTCTCTTCACCGGTCCACCTGGGCTACAACGTTGTAAGCGTCATGCCACAGAGGTAGGGTAGAACCGCAGGGGTGCACAAATTTCCCCAAAATCTGTCCAGAAAGCACCTCAAAATTCTAGGCGCCAGAAGTTTGATATGAAGCACGCTACATTCTGAGAATACGCAAATATTAGGCGCCACCGTACAAAATTTAGTCGCCACGGCGACCTGGCGCCCGGTATTTGTGCACCCCTGGTGGAACATGTTGCAGTCATGTTGCAACGATGGGTTTGTCCTGGTGCGTTTTTGTCGGTTCATACGAGACTCAATTTAAAGTACACAACAAATCGGTTTCGTTGTGCTGCATGTTACGTGAGTTTGCTGGAGCTCGTGTCGTAAGCACGAAGTGGATGGCATGTAACATGCTGAACAACAGCTCCCGTGCGAGCTGCTGATACGTCACTGGTCCGGCCGGACTAGGCGTTGATCCACCGCCTGCAAAAAGAGAGCGCCGCTCAAGGTGACCCGCTGTACATCGTACGTGTCGGCGGTCGATGTTCGGCACTGCGTTGTGGAAACGGCTGTGGTTCGTGAAGGACAAGGAATGGCAAAGAGTGGTGAAACATTAAGCTGTCAGTCCTTGTGCCAAGAAAATTACCCTTTTTTTTTGCGCTTACGTACTTTATTTCGGGATTATTTACTGAATTTCCCTGTACATTATTATTATTATTATTATCATCATCATCATCATCATCATCATCATCATCATCATCCGAATTTCTCACTTCTCAGCTTTAGCTGGGAAGTATTCACCTATCCTGGGATGTATCATCAACAGGATTAGGCTCGGTGGTCTTATGTGTAATTTAGGACATTTCTTACAATTGAACATGTGCCAAAAATTACCACTTTTTGCATCTGTATATATGTGTTTGGGTGCAGGTTAAGTCTCTTTAAACTTTATGACAGTGACTTCGGAATTATTCCCGTAGCTGAAATTACTATCAGGACCACTTGTACTGCATCCTGCTGCCACATAACACGTATTTCGTTCTCCAGTTCTTGGTATTTCTTTTGTTTTTCTGTTATTGTTTTGACGAGATTGTGTGTATTTGGGATAGCTATGTCTATTAGAAAGGTATTTTTTGTTTTCTTGTTCGTGAGAGTTATGTCAGGTCGGTTGAAAGGTACTGTTTTGTCCGTAATAATGCTGCGATTCCAGTACAGTTTGAAGTTGTCATTCTCCAGCACGTTTGCTCGTTTGTACCTATAGTATGGGCATTTGTCTTCAGTTAGTTCAGCTGCTTCTGCCAGTTTCTGGTGTATAACTTCCGCTACTTCATCATGTCAATTTACGCACTCGGTAGGTGCCAGCTGTTCACATGCTGCAGCAATGTGCTGGACCGTCTCCGGTTCTTTTCCACATCTTCTGCACATCTCGTCGATGTTTGGCTGCTTCGAATTATTATTATTATTATTATTATTATTATTATTATTATTGCCGATCCCAGTGGCCTAGCGGTCTAAGGCGTGGGTCTGCGGCCATTCAATTGCTGGGATTGTGGATTCGAATCCCGCTGGGGGCTCGGATGGCTCTCTCTTGTACAGTGTTGTGTATTGTCAGGTAGAGGTCTCTGCGTCGGGCTGATCACTCGTCCAGAGGAGTCCTACCGAGTGTGGTGTGTCTGAGTGTGATCGTGAAGCCTCGACAATGAGAAGGCCCTGGCCCGCTAAGGGTCGTTGCGCTATTAAAAATTATTATTATTATTATTATTATTATTATTAGTAGTAGTAGTAGTAGTAGTAGTAGTAGTATATGCTGTTAGAGTATTTTTGATTTAAGGAACTTTACTTTAGCATTGAGTGATGATTATTTGTATGCTATCTGTATCACGGAGTTTCCGCTCTTTGTTCCGGATTCCCGGGTAAAGGTCGATTCATATTATACGGCACGACATGACAAGACACGACACGGCAAAAACCAGCATGCATTCATATCTACCGTCAGTTAACACACACGCAAAATATTCCCTTCTCTCAATCCTAACAACACTGTTTTTGTCGTTAGCTGTCGGTGACGGACTAATGTGGATTCGAGCATGTGAAAACTATAAAAGAATATTTTATCGTGTCGTGCCGTGCCGTGTCGTATAATGTGAATCGACCCTAATCCGTACCACCCCTCCTTCCACATAATATAAATGACCAAGAAACTATTGTATTTGTTTCAATTAAAGTTGTGAAACGCGGAAAAACGGATTTTTTTTTGTTAGTTTAAAATCATTTTTCCGCGCCTTGGACTCCGTCGCCCCGGGGCGGTGGCACCAGTCACCCTCTCCCCCACTAGCTGCGCCGCTGATTGGATCGTTTTACGCGAAGTTACTTCGTTGTAGACGACTTGGAGTACTGCTGAACAAAACTGAAACGCGTGATACAAATGTCGAGTACTGCATGAAAACAGCGGTGTTCGATGTGCCTCGGAAATAATTCATTGGCTATGTAAGTGCTTCGCTCCATTGCATTTCGTGACAGGGAAAGGCACGGCCATGCGATTGCTATTCAGTGTACCTGGATGCTGTACGGTGTACACAGAGACCACGTAAGCCATTTCCTGGCAGCAACGCGACGTGTATACGTTTCAGGGTCGGCCATGTTTTCAACGAACCGACCGTGACGTGATTTTCTGTATTAAAATTGCTAGTCCACGTATAACAATGGAATTATTGTACAGTGTGTTTTATCTTCAGGCTAGATCACTCACAGTTATTGTCAGTTGTATGAAATTGTTCAGGAGCGGGGATAGTATAGTCGGTACTGTGACTGTACCATCGGTTCGATTCTCGGAAAGAGCAACATATTTTTGCCTTTTTCGATTGCCTGTGGTGCCCAAACAACTTCTGGTCATTGAGGATCCCTTCTGCTGTGCGTGAAGCTGACGGCTGATCTCCATCTAATTGCCGAATGCAATACTGCACGGTGCTGTAGCCCCGGTCTCCCCATATTTCTTTACAACTTTGTAATTATCTTATATAAAACTAAGCTTTATCTTGATTATATATCATGACATAACCAAAGACGTCGTGTGGCATCTTCTGGACCAATTCATATTTATTCCAAATTTAAAATTGTCTGTACCGTGTTCGTATGATTTGATTTGTATTATTAAGACCAATTCGTGCACTAAAAAAACAGATTATCATCATCTTCAGTGTTTTTAAACCAGATTAGCATCATCTTCAGTGTTTTTAAACCAGATTAGCATCATCTTCAGTGTTTTTAAACCAGATTAGCATCATCTTCAATTTTTAAGTTGTTTTTAAAGTGTTTTTAAGTATTGTGCTGGAGACATGCGACTTTAGGTGGACATTTCGGTTTTAACGAACTTTTAGGTAACTAAAACTGTGTTTTTCTTCAGTAGTTTCGGAGTGTTCTATAAATGTTCCCCTGAAGATGATGTAGATCCGCACCGAATCATGTCGGGAATTGTGTAAAACCTGATATGTTGTGATTTTTTAGTGTACGAGTTGATCGTAATAATACAAAATACGTTTATTCCGAATGTCAAAATATCTTCTGTTTTATTGAACCCAAGAACTCATCATCCTGTTCACAGGGTCCTGAGACAACTGAATCCAGTGTACTCGTTGACACACTCGGTTCTTTAAGGATTGTTTTTAATACTGTTCTGTCATCTGCGTCTAGGTCACCTGACAAGTCTCTTTCTTGAAGTCTGCAGAACAAAATTGTTCGTTCTTCATTTTTAAGTATTGTATTTTTGGGCTGTGGTGACGGTTTCTTTCAAATTACGTCGATCTTGTTCTGATGACAGCTACGCGCAGTTTACAAAATAGGTGTCTAAAATTTCAAATCCAGTTTGTGTTTTGCAATTTGATTTAAGAATATTTTCTGATAAAGCTAAAGGTCACCCCGTAACATGCCATACAGGCACTGGGGGGGGGGGGGGAAATAGAGGTATAGCTCTAACCTTGCTTAACATCGGTGCTAGATGGAGGTGAGTGATCAACGCCACGCCCCGGCCTCTTTATCCCCGGTACCACCTATGGTACGTCCTGATGGTTCTGTTATAGTAAACTCTAACTAAATTAAAACTCACTACCACCATATAAGGGGCACGCGGTTGGTTCAGGCACTGCACTACAAACGGGAAGGTCGCGGGTTCGATTCCCTGTGGTGTCACTGGAATTTTTCATTGACATAATCCTTGCGGCCGCACCATGGCTCTGGGGTCGACTCAGCCTCGAACAGAAATGAGTACCAGCAATACTTCCTGGGGGGTAAAGGCCGCCGGTGCGTAGGGCTGACAACCTTACCACCTTCATGTGCCGATTGTCTACAAATCTGGGAACCTCAACCTCCTGGAACCCTCAGGGCCTGTCCAGGCCTGTACAAGGTTAGCTGTACTTTTGTTTTTACTGTCATATAAATGTGACTTTGTTCCTTAAATTCTTAAACTACGCTGTTTTGACCTTTTGAGTTCACCTTCACAGAATGCGTCGATATTTTGCATGTGATAACATCGATTTCATGAATACCCTATATAGTGTATCCATGATTCCGAATTCAAATGTTTTGTAATCAGACGTGGCCTCATAGAATTTCTGATTATAAAATTAAAATGGTGATCTGAGATGTGACTGTCTACACGACAGAACACAGTAACTCTGAATACCTTCAGTGTTTTATTTAAACGTTAGTAATTAAGATACGAGAAATAACTTTAAAAAACGAGGAATCCGTGATGCTTGTGGCTGCATTCTTAGTTTCATCTTTCACGCTTTATGGCAATGTCAGACTTGTGTTAGGAAGGTATTTAGTTTGATTGCCGGCAAGGGACATGTTTGACCTGATTTCTTGTGTGTAATGTTTGTTTCCCAGCATATGCTGCTGTATTAGGCGCATCGGTGTCGTGAACACACACACACACACACACACACAGTATCCATACTTGTTCGATACACAAAAGTGTAACTTTTCTCCGAATTTACATGTCGTCTACAGCGGATTTCCTGTATTTCACAGCATACTTTTTTATGTTAGTGTCCCCAATCCCTAAACTGGAAGAACTTTCCCCTTGTGGGTTAGCCCGAATGCTTATTGCTTGTAACTGTTAGCATCTGTGCTCATCTGGAGACGGGTCCGCAACCTTGGGTCACCCCATGCCAGGGTGAGAACATACTCGCTCTGCATGAATCATTCGCTCATAGCCGTATACATGAGGACCCTGCACCCTTTGACGATGTTCGTCTATCGCCGTTATGTAACACGCACTCGAAAACTGTGATGAATGTAATTGAAATTCTCATTACATCAACACGACAAGCTGCACCGTCGAACTTTTACAGGAGAAATTTATTTAGTTTTATGACATTTCTATAAATCGTAATATTCCATTAGATAACACACACATTCTGTATTGTGTTCTTCATCAGTCGTACGCTTCGTCTGATTTATCATAATTACTCTTTATTAAACTTGTAAACGGGTCGTGCCATGGCTCAGGCGGTTAGCCGCCGGCCTCCCACCGCGGAGGCCCGGGTTCGATCCCGGGTCAGTCCATGTGGGATTTGTGGTGGACAAGTGGCACTGGGACAGGTTTTTTCCCGAGTACTTCGGGTTTCCCTTGTCAGTTTCATTCCACCGATGTTCCATTACTAGGAAAAGCAAAAAAAAATTATCATCTTATTCTTCATCACAGGGTTGCACAAGAAGCCTCAAGGCTGCGGTGCGTCCGTAGCGTCTGCTGCGGGGCTCTTCACCACTTAAAAACTTGTAAACGAGTGGAAAACTCTGTTTTGTTAGAAGTCTGTTTTGGTCATGTTAATGCAGTTAGCCTTTCAATTAACCTTTTAAAGCCTAGCGGTAACTTTACGTACCACCAGGTTTAACATTAAAAAATTCTACGTGGTGCCCACATTGCGTTTATGTGTTTTGTACGGATCTCAGAACAAACAGCAACTTTTGCCTTATAAAACATTAAGAGACTGGTTTTTATAACCGAAGTGGAGAGTGTTTACAGCGCGGTACGAACTGAGTCCGTATATAAAACAGATACGCTTCGTCTTTAAAGGGTTAATTAACGCTGAATACAGAGGAATATACATTTTGAGGACTGTCTGGTAGCGCAGTACTGTGGGATGTGTGCTTACGGCTGGACAAGGCTGGCTTGTACTTGTGTACGAGTGTTGAATAAGCAGTTGTGGAGAACCGACAAGGGGTGTTCTTCCTGCTTGGGACGTAGAAGTGAGCCTAATATCCCCAAAGTGGTTTGTTGCCAAATATCCAAAGACTTTTTTGATTTCTACGCGTTCTGTCTTCAGTATCGTGTTGAGGATGTATATGACTGCAGCGATGGGTCACGTGCTGCCCATGGCTGACAATGGTGAGTAGAGAATAATATGGAAAGAAGCTGCCTTGGTATTTTGTAATGCATTCTTCTTTTAATTTGGGCTGGGGGTTCAGGAAAAAGCAAGGTGATCCATTCTGAGAATAAACGGTCTACGAACCGAGATTCGAATCTGGAAACTTTCTTTGTAAAGTCTGGTGACGTGTGTATTGTTTCAGATAATGCGACCTTGCGATCGACACTCAATAGAGACTGCAGACATGGGCGTCAATAAGCACAAATAGTCACCGTGCAAGGTAAGTGCAAATGCTTAACAAAAACCTAAAACCTAATGCCATAGTGGTTTTGGAAGCTTCTGTTGTTTAACCCTTTAAAGACGAAGCTTATCTGTTTTAGATAAGGACTCAGTGCGTACCGCGCTGTAAACACTCTCCACTTCGGTTATAAAAACCAATCTCTTAATGTTTTATAAGGCAGAAGTTGCTGTTTGTTCTGAGATCCGTACAAAACACATAAACGCAATGTGGGCACCACGTAGAATTTTTTAATGTTAAACCTGGTGGTACGTAAAGTTACCGCTAGGCTTTAAAAGTTAACCCTTTAAAGACGAAGCGTCTCTGTTTTATATAAGGACTCAGTGCGTACCGCGCTGTAAACACTCTCCACTTGGGTTATAAAAACCAATCTCTTAATGTTTTATAAGGCAAAAGTTGCTGTTTGTTCTGAGATCCGTACAAAACACATAAACGCAATGTGGGCACCACGCAGAATTTTTTAATGTTAAAACTGGTGGTACGTAAAGTTCCCGCTAGGCTTTAAAAGGTTAAGTTTTTCACACGTCAGCTCGGAACGTGAAGAACAAAAGGCAGATCTCACACTCTTCCCAAGTATGCCGCCTGTCACTTCACCTGGACGATGAAGACCGCCATCCTCTCGAAAACCAACCCACCACAACCCATGCTCTTTGAGACTATAATTTTCAACCTACTGCAGTGAAAGCCATAATTTTTCGATATACAGCTGACGCCGGTTATAACGACATCGGTTTGTACGACACCTCGCCTCTACAATCAGATTTCCTTTGGTACCAATTAATTCGTCACTGTTAACCATAACATTACACTCCTCGGTTATAGCAACACAAAATAATCAGTCCCTTTCATGACGTTATAACCGAGTTCAAATGCAATCGACGTATTCTTTCACAAATCTAAAGAGTTTCGAAAGCTAGGTATGTAACGCTTTATGAAGCAGTCGCAGTTTTTATAAGAGAAAGTGTGTTACGAAATTGCACGAAGGTCCTGGGTTCGGTTGAATTTTTTTTTTTTGACAAAGTACGCCTGGTGACGTAAAAAAGTACATGTTTTACGCAGGAAAACTAAGAAAGAGAATTTGGAAGATCTAAAAGTAGATGGATGTGTAATAATACACGTAGTTCCGGGCAGTTTCTATCTTCATATAATTTCCGTCATACAGAACTGGTGCTGTGCAGGTGGTATTTAGAAAATGAAATTGTATCATTGAAAATAACATGCAACCTAATTCGTGGGTTAGCGTGATAGGGGTCTGCCTTAAACGTTTATATAGGGTGTACGGATTAAAGCGGAAGGCGCTTACAAATTTGCAAGCTCGCCCCTAGTTACACTCTTGCATAGCGACCGGTGATTGCCCCTAGGATCGAATCGTATTCTCTCCTACAGCAGTAAAAAATACAGGGTGTTGTTGTTGCCGTCGATTTTGTAATTAACATCACAGACATTTTCGTTAAGTGCGTTGGAGACAATGTCATAGTTTCATATCATCGCCAGATTTGTAAATGTAAAGAGTATTTCTTGCAAGTAAACGAAGCTCCATCGACCCATTGATTATGGCTGTGGTGCCGAGAGCTAGCTGAATGATCCCTGCACAGCTCGTACGTTATACGAAGTGCTGCATGACGTAATTTGCATATATTTTTTGTGTATATATTCAGGAAACGCTGCTCTATCCGTTTCAGGAGATTATAGAGGCTTGCAAACTTCGAAGATATCAATATCTTTCGACGTATTAGACATGACCCATATCATCAAACATTTCCTGTCAGATTTTAATTTTGTGTTTGTGAATTCTGAATCAAAAGAAACTGCTCGATTGTAGTTTCGTGTTTCAGGTAAATAACGTTAAGGCTACAGTTCGTGGTTAACCTCTTAAAGCCTAGCGGTAACTTTACGTAACCACCAGGTTTAACATTAAAAAACTCTACGTGGTGGCCATATTGCGTTTATGTGTTTTGTACGGATCTCAGAACAAACAGTGCCTTATAAAACATTAAGAGACTGGTTTTTATCACCGAAGTGGAGAGTGTTTACAGCGCGGGACGCACTGAGTCCTTACATAAAACAGATACGCTTTGTCTTTAAAGGGTTTATGTAAAGAATTTTTGTAAGAATTTTGAAACCAAATCTACTATATTAGTATGTTATTATTGTTGGCGCAGATTCTTCTTCTTCTTCTTCTTCTTCTTCTTCTTCTCCTCCTCCTCCTCCTCCTCCTCCTCCTCCTCCTCCTCCTCCTCCTCCTCCTCCTCCTCCTCCTCCTCCTCCTCCTCCTCCTCCTCCTGCGTCTGTTTCTGATTTCCGGTATCTGTTTCATTTTTTCTGAAGTTTTTTATTTGGATCTCTCCCTTTCTTCCTCCCTCTCTCTCTCTCTCTGTTTTCTTTCATGCTTCCCATGTGTCTATCAAATTTTAGTGGATGACACAACGCCATAATTTAGCAGCCGAATCTGTTTTTGACGGTTTGTTTATTTTCGTACGCTTCGCCTGTGCCTTGAGCCATGCCCTGGTGTGTTCAGTTTCCGCAGAGCGCAACTCATAACCGGTATTTTCAGTCGTGCTTAATCCTTCGTGCGTGATTATCTCTCTGCAGGTAAGTGATCATGCAGCTACATCTGAGATCAAGTTTATAAAATGCTGTTGTTGTGCTGATGTTGATGTTGACCCCAGTTTATGTAACAGGCGGTGAGCAAAGTAAGGCACGCGTGCACAGGGTACGCAAAAGTGGTTCCGGCCATAGTCCCATACGAGCTGTCGAATGACGTGGATACAGGACATTGTAATGTATATGTGTAGCCTGTGTGTGTGTGTGTGTATGTATGTATGTATGTACGTATGTATATATGTATGTGTATGTATGTACGTATGTACGTGTATATGTATGTACGTATGTATGTATATATTATGTACGTATGTATATATATATGTATGTATGTCTATGTGTGTGTATGTATGTATGTATGTATGTATGTGTGTATGTATGTATATATGTATGTATATATGTATGTATGTGTGTATGTATGTGTGTATGTATGTATGTATGTATGTGTGTGTATGTGTGTGTGTGTATGTATGTATATATGTATGTATGTGTGTGTGTATGTATGTATGTATGACAGAAGACAGTGGAAATAACAGAGGCAGGAACCTCCACGACATAATCACTTCTGGCTGTGTACATGGGTGTCTTGTCATGCCGTAACGTTAAGCCACCGTCTTCCTGTCCGGTTCCTAAACCTATAAGCAAGGAAGCCAAGTAGCGCGATAGTTACCGTTATGTGAGATGGAACTTCTGTTTATATTTTCGTGTGAAAAGTATGTTGCATCGTTAGCGGTACAACGTGTAACAACATTTCTGTTTGAATGGGGTACAATAACTATTCGTCAGATTTCTTACCTTTTTGTTTCGTGTTTCTGAAGTTAGATCGCGGGCCGCATTGCATTTTTTAACACTGCTTGATATGAATGTCGCTGGTGTGTATTTGGACTTTTTTCCATCGTCACTGATTATACAAAGACGACGTTTCAAAAGCAGACTGCTTTCGTCTTCAGGTGAACTACAGTCTTAATAATCTAGAAGAGCTAAAAACGAACAAATTCGTATGTGAGAAACAAAATAATCGAAACCTCTAGATATAAATATAGTGCACAACACAAAACTCAATCTACAGAGTCTAATAAAATGAAATGAATTATCCCTTACTAGAAATTAAAATCACAGGACCTGGATTTCTTGACCCTTGAAAATGGGAAAGACACGTTGTCCCGAAACGTCGGTAAACAATTACGACACGACGCCATGTAATATCCCAGAATTTTTCAGATCTTATCAACATCGCGGTGGAAGCCTGAAATCAAAATGGAAATTTTCCAATAAATTAAAGTATGAGGTGTACTGTCACTCAGAATTATCTTTATTGACGAGTCCTGTAATTTTCTGCAGGTCTGGTACAGTGTGTGACCACAACGAAGTCCATATGTTCAGCGCAGTTAACCTTTTAAAGCCTAGCGGTAAATTTAGATAGGACCAGGTTTAACATTAAAAAATTCTACGTGGTGCCCACATTGCGTTTATGTGTTTTGTACGGATCTCAGAACAAACAGCAACTTTTGCCTTATAAAACATTAAGAGATTGATTTTTATAACCGAAGTGTAGAGTGTTTACAGCGCGGTACGAGCTGAGTCCTTATATAAAACTGTTAAGCTCTCCATTGCACCCTTCCATCTGTGGCCACATCTTCCACGCGGCCTATTGTCTGCAGGATTTGCCACATGTTTTGTACGCATTCTCATCTCCGCAAGCATGCTTCATGACTCACCCAGCGTTTCCTTACTTTATCGACGTAATGCTGTTTGCCCAGATAATTGAGACTGTTGCCATTGGATAACGCGTAAAACGGGCGTAAGAGATGTTATTCGGAATTTAGATTTTTGTCTCCTGGTGCTAGAAAAGTGCTGCACTCTATTCTTGGCAAACCACTGACACGACCGGTTTCGGGGATCTTTAGATGTGTTTCACTTGGCAGCTTACCATCTTGAGGAAGTTTCTGGATGGAGCTTTCCCTCCTAAGTGGATCGGAGTAGGGGGTCTGTTGCCTTGGGCCACCCGATTTTAGTTTATTCTTCCCTACTACCAAGAACATTACAAATGCACATGGGGGTTTTGTGTAGAGTGCATCACGCCTATATTCCTATTGCGTCGATTTCTGGTCTATTATTATTATTATTATTATTATTATTATTATTTCTCGCTTCTCAGTTTAGCTGGGAAATTTTCACCTATCCTGGAATGTATCATCAACAGGATTAGGCTCGGTGGTCTTATGTGTAATTTAGGAAATTTCTTACAATTGAACCTGTGCCAAGAATTACCACTTTTTGCATCTGTATATATGTGTTTGGGTGCAGGTTAAGTCTCTTTAAACTTTGTGACAGTGACTTTGGAATTATTCCCGTAGCTGAAATTACTATCGGGACCACTTGTACTGCATCCTGCTTATTATTATTATTATTATTATTATTATTGCTTTGTTTTAGTTTTGTGAATAGCGTGTTAGTTGCGTATAGATTTTGTATATGTTGGAGTTCGTCGGATGTCACCTCAAAGTTTTGCATCGCCGCGGCATTGTTGTAGCACAAACACTATTTCTTGCAAAACGTGTCCGTCTCTTTGTGGTATATGTCTAGACCAGACGTCGCTTGGCTGGCTACGGTAGTTCACTGGTTTCTGCTGGAGACACGCGTGTTGCTTCCGCAGAGGCACTGGCAGAATCTGCAAGGGCAAAGGTGAAGTTATCCCTTTCCACACCGTGAAGGCATGTATGGGGAGTAGAAGAATAGCTCCACTCATTCTTAACCTCGGCGCTAGATGGAGGTGGGTGGTTAATGCCATGTCTCGGGCGCTTTAACCCCGGTAGCCATTGAATAGGAGGCTGTGTGGATCCCACAGTCGGTCCGGACGTTTTGAAGACGAGAAAAATGATACGTTACTGCCGGGATTCGAACCTCGGACCGTCCATCCCATAGCTGAGTCTTTACACCGAATGAATTAGCCAGGCTGCAAAGGTAAAGCTGAAAAACGTTCCAATTTAACGAGAAAGTTGAGATAACACCAATTGCTGTCTAGGGACGTTATCGATCAGATAATCATGAAAGTAAGGGAAAGTCCTTGGTGCGGATTACAGTTCGATTAATCAGTCGACGTCACCAATAGAGCCAAACTGATGGAATACGGTTGATTACTCGACGTGGAAAGAGGTTACGAGGAGCTGTTGACTGTAAAGATATTAGAGTCGAAACTACTGGTGAAGTGATTGGACCAAGCATTTTGTATTACTCGGCAAGGCATGACAGTTTAATTCTGACCACAGATGGGTCTCCAGCGATGGCTGCAGCCAAAAATTGAGCAGCAAACATGGTGTAGAGGCTTGCTGCACGTTGTGAAAATTTACATTGTGATTTGCACGGTCAGAATCTGGCGAATAAAACAGTCTTGTGACAAATATTGTCTGTTTGATGATGACGACGACGATGATGATGGTGATGATGATGTGGAATCTTAGGTGGACATCCAAAAATAATTTCTTCATTGAATTGTTGGTGAAACGTTAGTTTTCCTTGTCCATGCCATGAAGGCGTAGATGTGGAGCATTCTTAAACTGGGCACTAGATGGGGCTGGGTGGTAAACTTGACGCCTGGTCGCTGTATGTCCGGGAAGAATTCCGGTACCCACTAAATAGAAGGCTGGGTGGGCCCCAGAGCGGGTCTGGGCGTGTAGGAAAAGAGAAAACCCTCGTGTTCCTACCAGGATTCGAACTCCGGACTGTCCGCCTTGTATTCTAGTCGCTATACCGACTGGAGACATTCCAAAA
Source organism: Coptotermes formosanus (assembly GCA_013340265.1). NCBI lineage: Eukaryota > Metazoa > Arthropoda > Insecta > Blattodea > Rhinotermitidae > Coptotermes > Coptotermes formosanus. Next base: position 650,410 of record BLKM01000431.1, on the reverse strand, counting down.
ATGTTTATGGCTGTAACATAATGGGCTGACGTTAGGGAGGTTGAGGTGATTAATCAGAGGAGGTGGAGGGAGTCGGTTTGTCAACAGAGCCTTCATCTAATTTTTGATGGGTAACTGGAAGGTCTGTCATTGGGGGCGGTTGAATTTTGTCCCTCTTATTGGCCTACAATTTCTTCTAGTTATTACTATTGTAAGAAACACATTTCCAGGCCTGGACAGGCCCTTAGGGGTCCAGGAGGTTGAGGCTCCGCACTTGAAGGTGGTAAGGTTGTCAGCCCTACGCACCGGCCGCCTTTACCACCCACCCACACACCTTCGCCAGGAGATAGCCCTGGTACTCATTTCTGTTAGAGGCTGAGTATACGTCAGGGCCACAGTGCGGCCGGAAGGTTTATGTCAATGACAAATCCCAATGACCCTATCGGGAGTTGAACCCGCGACCTTCCGGCTTTTAGGACAGTGCCTCAACCAACTACGCCACCGCGTACCCCCTGTGACGCCGTGTAGTCTGGTAAAACTGTGCTGAAGTTTCGGAGAATTCTGTTTGCAGCCATGGTCATGGTACCATGTGTCCTGATGGGTGCTGTAGGGTACTCTGTAAACGTCGGTACACTTTTACCAGAGTAACTTAACCTTTTAAAGCCTAGCGGTAACTTTACATACCACCAGGTTTAACGTCAAAAAATTCTAGGTGGTGCCCACATTGCGTTTATGTGTTTTGTACGGATCTCAGAACAAACAGCAACTTTTGCCTTATAAAACATTAAGAGATTGGTTTTTATAACCGAAGTGGAGAGTGTTTACAGCGCGGTACGTACTGAGTCCTTATATAAAACAGAGACGCTTCGTCTTTAAAAGGTTAATAATAATAGTATCACTGAAAGAGTTGTCTGCTGATAGGACGAGACGGAAAGCTGGAGGACGACTATGGAGGCGCTGCAAGGGTAACCTCCATGTCGCTACAGGCAGTAAGTTGTCTAATCTGTGAGGACAAGATCATGTTGAAAGCGATGTTCAGACACTTTACTCGCAACAGAGAGAACTGCAGTTTCAAAGAACTGGAAGCCCTAGACAAGCATGGATGGTAATGTGGATGGCAGATTAACGTAAGCTTCACAAATTATTAACTTTAGTTTGGTGTTTTGACGTTCCGGCGACGTCATTCCCCATACCGAAATGTTTGGAGCCGGCTACGCCGCAGTGGCGGAATGGACGGTGACAAGAAAATAATGACGCCAGAAGTGTAGATGCGTCGCATTGGAGGTATAGGCGTAGGTGTTATAGTAATGTTAAAAATGGGGATAATATTAATATTGATAAAATACGTATATGATTACGGAATTAGGTGTGAGATGTTTTTCTAGATTGGGGGCTGGGATACCCTAGTCGGTGTGGGGACTCGCTTCGGGCTGGATGGTCCGGGGACCGAATCCCTGTAGGGGGAAATTTTCTGCATCCGTCCACACGGGCTCTGGGGCCCGCCAAGGGTCTTATATAACCGTTACTGGGTCCCTTTCCTGGAGTTAAACCGACCGAGGCGTGACTTTGGCCAACCACCTCGCATGTAGCGCCGGAGTTAAAGAAAGAGTAGAGCTAGACTTCTATTCCCTTTCTGGGCGTTCTTTGCCTCTTACAGGGTGAAATTACTTTTGGGCTAGATTATGCAATTAAAACAAGCGCTGTGGAGTCGGTACACGAAACCTCCAACTCCTCGATTTTTAAAACTCCGACTCCGACTCCTTCATAAAATCTCAATATGTATTAACCTTCTAAAGCCTAGCTGTAACTTTATATACCACCAGGTTTAACATTAAAAAATTCTACGTGGTGCCCACATTGCGTTTATGTGTTTTGTACGGATCTCAGAACAAACAGCAACTTTTGCCTTATAAAACATTAAGAGATTGGTTTTTATCACCGAAGTGGAGAGTGTTTACAACGCGGTACGCACTGAGTCCTTATATAAAACAGATACGCATCGTCTTTAAAGGGTTAATAATGGTAAACCTATAAGACGTTTCATCGCCACCACGTGAATCATCAGGCCAGTTTTTAGACTTATAACCCATATTTAAGTATAAGTGTAATGGTTACTGTAGCTATCTGGGCTCCGAAGTTCGAGTACCTAGTTAAGATTTTAGATTGAGGTCGGAATCGGAGTCGAAATCGGTACATTTTTACCGACTCCGACTAAAATTCCTTCCGACGCCGACTCCACAGCCCTGATTAAAACTGCGTTTATGGACCGGTTTTTGTGGACACTGTTAATAAACCGGGAGTTCCATAAACGGAAGGAATTTGTTGACCTGTTTCAGTTCCTGTCAACTTCGCAAGGGAAATTGTGTGGCATTAACTGCACTTTAAACTTCTCGGGCTTCAAATAAACCAGTGTTATCGTAGCTGCCGAATGAAGGGCAACTTTCAATTAAGTCCAAGGTCTAAGAATGCATATTTAGCTGTGTCACAAATTCAGCTCACTAAAGAGTGGTTTGTTGCGCAGTCAGGGGTGTCAGCTGTAGTTGTTAACGTCCTATTCGAGAAATATTGTCAGACGTCAGTGTCAGGAATCGAAATCAGGCCTTCCAAGTTGTGTTTGAAGTATCGGCGTACCGATTCATTCAAGTGCCTGTGTACAGTTGGCTGCCAAATTTGTTGGTAGTACTTCCGTGGGCAAGTTATTACTGGAATGAATTCATTTTAGCCGATCCCAGTGGCCGCGCTGTCTAAGGCGTAGGTCTGTGGCCGAGCGCCTGCTGGGATCGTGGGTTCGAATTCCACCGGAAGCATAGATGTTTGTCTCTTGTACAGTGTTTGTGTTGTCAGGTAGAGGTCTCTGCGACGGGCCGATCCCTCGTCCAGAGGAGTCCTACCGACTGTGGTGTGTGTGTCTGAGTGTGATAAAGTGAAATCACAAAAACCCTCGACACCTGCTGTGAACAAGTAGGTAGAAGAGGGAAGGACTGAGTAAAGTAAGTATGAATTCATTTTATGTGACTGACGTACGTGTTGCGTTGCCAGTCGTGGTTAGATCAATATTGCCATCTTCTCATTCGTGACAGCCGTTTAAACATATGTTCCACGAACATATGTTCCACAAACATTTTTGTTTGTTCATTTGTTTCTCTTTACTATTCACACTTCCAATAGCTAGTGAAGTGAGTATTTTTTTTGCCTCTTTATTGTTTCGGATAAGGACACTTACATGCAACATCGATATTTCCTGTTTAACAGTATGACATTTTCTCAACAACCGCGTGAATGCATAACACCGTGGTTAATGAGACCAAAAACTTGTGGAATATCGGGGGTTAGGGCAGCCGCGGTAACTGTTACTAGTCATCAAAGCAAAAGTCTAAAGAGGTCTAGAAACCAACCAAACCATATATCCGGACAGAATTATAGGCGCTTTAGACGTACCAAAACGTCACAAGAGCACAACATGTCGGTAATCCGGAAACTGCAAAACTAATTTTGAATATCGTTATAACATTATTTGTAACAAATATGTGGCTCTCTTCTTGTGGAAACCACAGATTTTTTTAATTGTGGACGCAAATTAAAAATCGCGGATTCATAAAACTCAGTTGCTGTAGCGGTTACGAAAAATCGTCGTTGGGGAGGGACTGCTGTGTTTTGTTCGCGATGTCTCTGGGGCGAACGTAAAGACATGGCGAATTGGTATAAAATCAGAAGGCAAATGGGTGTATTTATGTAGAGAGTGAAACAGACTACTCCTAGAATAGAGATGAGATCCATCTAATTGACACAACAGAACACGAGTAGGTTTCATACGTTTGTCTGGTGACGGTAGGAGAATTAGCTCTCGGAACACGATTTGCAGCTAAAACGAGACAATGGAAAATGGCCTCTATGTGTCTGCGTGTGTTTAACAACAGATTAGTCACTTTCCTGGTCCTGTATTTAGAACAGGGTTATCAATCATGCGGCCCGCATAGCTTAATGTGTGGCCCACTCACCTTTCGATATTTTGAAAATTTGAGTGGCCTTGGTATTTTTAATTACATTATACACCTCAACAAATCATGCAAAATTAACCCTTTAAAGACGAAGCGTTTCTGTTTTATGTAAGGACTCAGTGCGTACCGCGCTGTAAACACTCTCCACTTCGGTTATAAAAACCAGTCTCTTAATGTGTTATAAGGCAAAAGTTGCTGTTTGTTCTGAGATCCGTACAAAACACATAAACGTAATGTGGGCACCACGTAGAATTTTTTAATGTTAAACCTGGTGGTAGGTAAAGTTACCGCTAGGCTTTAAAAGGTTAAAGACGAAGCGTATCTGTTTTATATAAGGACTCAGTGCGTACCGCGCTGTAAACACTCTCCACTTCGGTTATAAAAACCAGTCTCTTAATGTTTTATAAGGCAAAAGTTGCTGTTTGTTCTGAGATCCGTACAAAACACATAAACGCAATATGGGCACCACGTAGAATTTTTTAATGTTAAACCTGGTGGTACGTAAAGCTACCGCTAGGCTTTAAAAGGTTAAAGACGAAGCGTATCTGTTTTATATAAGGACTCAGTGCGTACCGCGCTGTAAACACTCTCCACTTCGGTTATAAAAACCAGTCTCTTAATGTTTTATAAGGCAAAAGTTGCTGTTTGTTCTGAGATCCGTACAAAACACATAAACACAATGTAGGCACCACGTAGAATTTTTTAATGTTAAACCTGGTGGTACGTAAAGTTACCGCTAGGCTTTAAAAGGTTAAATGAGTGAGCATTTTGCGTTCTTTATTTTCTCTACAGTGAAGAATGACAAGGGAATGTGACGTCATGTGTTGCGATCCAAGATGTGAAGTTTGATTTCGGATTTGACCCGCAACCCGTTTTCGGTTTCACAGACCCCATTCAGGACATACAAGTTGATATCCCTTATCTGAATTGCTTGGGACCGGAAGTGTCTCGGATTTCGGATTTTGGAATACTTGCATATTGTAATGAGATAGCGTGGGGATGGGAACCAGATATAAATGCGAAATCCATTTATGTTTCATGATTTTGGTAGGGAGACCCGAGGGAAGGCAAACACTTGAGACAGCCAGGCGCAGATTGGAGGATAATATTAAAACGGATCTTCAAGAAGTGGGATGGGGGGCATGAACTGGATTGAGCTGGCTCAGGATAGGGACAGGTGGCGGGCTCTTGTGAATGCGGTTATGAACCTCCGGGTTCCATAAAATGCGGCGAATTTCGTGACTAGCTGAGAAACCGTTAGCTTCTCAAGAAGGCCTCTGCTCCATGGAGTTAGTTAGTTAGTTAGTTAGTTAGTTAGTTAGTTAGTTAGTTAGTNCTGCTCCATGGAGTTAGTTAGTTAGTTAGTTAGTTAGTTAGTTAGTTAGTTAGTTAGTTAGTTAGTTAGTTAGTACACCTTACAAATATATAGGTTTTCTTTAGGGTATAAAAACAAACTGCGCATTTTGTTTATTTACAGGTATCTACATCTGTATAGCATTGTGTTCATGTCGGCGCGTAAGAAGTTTCGGGTTTAGGAGGTTTTCGGATTTCGGAATTTCGGATAAGGGATGTTCAACCTGTAATACATTTACGGAAAACATTCCAGTAGCTTCGGAAATGGACTTTGTTCGGTAATGACACGATATTGTCACGTTCCGTTCACTTTATACTCTTTTTGTACAAAGTAACTTCAGTGGCCGGTATAGCTCAGTCACTATAGTGACTAGACTACGTGCCACACTATCCAGGGTTAGACTTCCGGCAGGGGTGAGAGATTCTTCTCTACTCCAAGACGTCACAACCGGCTGTGGCGCCCCCTTCTACTCCCCTGTACGTGTTCACGGCGTGTACAAGGACAACTCTACCTTTACCTTTACCAAATAATTTCAAAAGCCTGTTGGTTACTATACGTATCGCCAGGTTTAACACTAAATATTCTGAGTTCTGTCCACACAGTGTCTTTGTGTGTTCTTTATAATTGTTACAGTAAATATTTACCGGTTGCCTATTCTAATAGAAGGAGTGCGCTGTGTGAGGTAAGAAATTCTTTATATGGGCTACAGTGTAGATTTATTTCGGTGTTCACAGGCTTAAATATTGTGCAGTGGTCGTCGCTGAATTGTGTGATATCCGTACCACGTTTCATGAACGTTAGGAAGTTTTGACATCCACATGGACACGATGATATAAGACACCTTTCTGTAAACGACTCCATGAAACAGAGAATGTGTTTAGAATGTGATAGTCGAACTAACTGCATGGAGCAGAGTCGTTCGTGAGAAGCTGACAGGTCCTCAGCTAGTCAATAAATCCGCTGCATTTAGTGGAACCCAGCGGTCCATTACCGTGTTCACCAGCGCCCGCCGCCTGTCCCTATCCTAAGACAGAGCAATCCAGTTCATGCTTCTCCATCCCACTCCGTCAACATCCATTTTAATATTATCCTCCCATCTACGCCAAGATCTTCCAAATGGATAGTCGAATAGCTGATCAAAAGATTCTCCGCCTCTTAAGGAACCCGAAGATTTGCTGCCATGCCATCTGTATCTGTTCTGAGCCACTTGAATCCAGGCCGCACCTCTTCTCTTTTAACCCTTTAAAGACGAAGCGTATCAGTTTTATATAAGGACTCAGTGCGTACCGCGCTGTAAACACTCTCCACTTCGGTTATAAAAACCAGTCTCTTAATGTTTTATAAGGTAAAAGTTGCTGTTTGTTCTGAGATCCGTACAAAATACGTAAACGCAATGTGGGCACCACGTACAATTTTTTAATGTTAAACCTGGTGGTATGTAAAGTTACCACTAGGCTTTAAAAGGTTAAGGTTCATTTTATCATTCCATCTACACGAGAACCCTTAAGTGGTCCCTTCCTTGGAAGATTTAATATTAAATTTCGTATGTGTTTCTTATCTCGTTCTGCGTAACACATCCATCTTAAACCTTGATATGATAACAGCGATTTAGGTTTGCGAAGACTCGTGCCAGTAAAGTGCGAGATATGGTGAGCCAGACATTCTGATGGCCCCAAGACGCTGTACAGCCCATACCGTGAGTTTGTCATCTATTTGCATAACTATACATCAAGTCGAGGATTTTAAAAGACCCTCGTTTGTTTGAGTATGTCTCGTAAGGACGACGATGACGTGGCTGGCCCCCCCCCCCTCTTCTTTCAGCACTTCTAACGCTTCACTGTTGTGCTTGTAGAGAACAAACATCAGAAATGGGCTCGTCTTCCGGCGGGAAAACCACGCTAGAGTATTGTCTGTGCGTTTTAAAAAGAAAACCATATGACTGATTGACTCCGGGACAGTGACGTAAGACCGATAACAATGGGCAGACTGGGGAATGTTCGTGCGGGGTGGAATGTCATCGCCCATCTTTGGGGAAAAGAGCCGTAGGGAAGTGCAGAGATTGGATTTCACATTCGTCAAGCGGTACTGCGTTTGTGGCATTCCAGGTAACATTTGTGTTTACAGGTACGTTTTAACCAGATTAACCTTTTCAAGCCTAGCGGTAACTGCACGTACCACCAGGTTTAACATTAAAAAATTCTACGTGGTGCCCACATTGCGTTTATGTGTTTTGTACGGATCTCAGAACAAACAGCAACTTTTGCCTTATAAAACATTAAGAGACTGGTTTTTATAACAGAAGTGGAGAGTGTTTACAGCGCGGTACGCACTGAGTCCTTATATAAAGCAGATACGCTTCGTCTTTAAAGGGTTACTTCCGCCCTAGTCAACTTCTAGATTACAAACCTCTTGCGCTGCGGTAGTGTAACGAAGTATACCACGTTATGAAAGATAAGGAGACATTTCGAAACAAACAACTACTATTTATTTAAGTTCGAGAAATTTGGTTAATTCACAGCGTGTTTTGTGTAGTTCTCCAGTATGCTATTCAGAAATATAAAGATTAAAATACAGTTGGACTCGGTTATAAAGTCACAAAAAGGACTGAATATTTTATGTCGTTTTGTGTGATGTGTGTTATTTTGTGTGTTATGTCTTATTGTAGTACCGCTGCCACCGGGTACAAACCCATTTGCAGTTAAAATAAATAAATAGATAATAATAATAATAAACGAGTGTTATAACCGAGGAGTATAATGTTGCGGTTAATAATGAAGAATTAAATGATACAACAGAATGTCTGACGCTATAGGCGAGGTGGCATATAAACCGATGTCGTTATAACCGGGTTCCACTGTACATACAAATATAATTTTCCAGTTTTATGTGGGTATGAATGTTTATGTCTGTCACGTTGAGGGAGGGACAAAGGCCGAGACTGTTTGAGAAGTGGGCGCTGAGGAAGGTATTTGGGCCCAAGAGGGACGAGGCAACAGGCGACCGGAGGAGACTGCAAAATGAGCAGCTTCACTACTTGTACTCTTCGTCTAATGTTATCCAAGTGATCAAATCAAGAATTGGATGGGCTGGTTAAATTCTAAAAGGTTTTGACGATGGTGTATAATATTGTGTGGTGATGGGTTTATGGACTCTATCCATCGTCCGAAGAGTAAAATATTAAAAAAATTATTTAAAAAATTAAAATCACAACGTGTCGGAAGCTGGCTCTGCTTCTGCCGTATATTCACCTGAGGACGGAAGCAGAGCCAGCTTCCGAAACATTGTTATTTTAATTTTTTAAAATATTTTTTAATATTTTACTCTTCGGACGATGGGTAAAGTCCATAAACCCATCACCACACTATAGATGGCTTGGGCATGTGGCGCTTATGGGGGATGTGCACACAGGGATCCGGTGCGAAAACTTGAGGGAAGGGAACCAGGTGGAAGACCTAGGCGTAGGTGGGAGGATAATATTAAATATGATGTTTAAGAAGCAGGTTGTGGTGTTGATTGGTCTGTTTGAGGACATGGACAAGTTGCGGGCTTTTTTGAATGCGGTAATGAGCCTTCAGGTACCATAAAATGCGCGGAATTTTGTGACTAGCTGAGGAACTGTTAGCTTCTCATGAAGGACTGTGTTACGTGGAGTTAGTTGAGTGCAGTTAACAAAGAGGCTGCAGTTCGTTTAAACGAACTTTCTCAATCTGCTTACAGAGTACAGGGGAGTAAAATTTAACAGGTCATACTGGGCAGAAGCCACACAGCGGACGAACCGACTGTTAATGCTTTTAAAGTTCATTGTGTACTCTGCGTGTCACCATGTTTAACATTCAGAAAGTCTGGATTTTACTAGCACCTTTTTTGCGTGTGTATGCGGGTAATCAAATCGAGAATAATGAGATGGGCAGGTTATGGAGCACGTATGGGGAAAAGAGGGATGCATACAGGATTTTGGTGGGGAGATCTGAGGGAAGGCGACCACTTGGGAGACCCAGGCGTAGATGGGAGGATAATATTAAAACGTATCTTCAAGACGTGAGATGGGGCATGGACTGGATTGAGCTGGGTCAGGATAGGGACAGGTGGCGGGCTCTTGTGAATGCGGTAACCAACCTCCGGGTTCCATAAAATACGGGGAATTTCTTGACTAGCTGAGAAACTGTTAGCTTCTCAAGAAGGCCTCTGCTCCATGGAGTTAGTTAGTGAGTTAGTTAGTTTATTAGTTAGTTGGTTAGTTAGTTTGTTAGTTGGTTGGTTCGTTAGTTTATTAGTTAGTTAGTTGGTTGGTTAGTTTATTAGTTACTTAGTTGGTTAGTTAGTTAATTAGTTAGTTAGTTTATTGGTTAGTTAGTTAGTTAGTTAGTTAGTTAGTTAGTTAGTTAGTGTGTGTTCCTGGTGATGCTGACGGTAAGCAGGGATTATTTACTCAAACGGTACTGACTGATTGGTTGGTGTGAAGGAGAACTGAAATTTATAAATACAGTATAATATGGATAAATTTCAGTCTTTAACCTTTCTCTTCAAATCGCAGCTCCTGCACAACAAGGCTGTGCGAACGATGTGCGATTTTCCGACGTGCCCACTGATTCGTGATTTGCACATGGCTTTGAAAATTACGTAAAGGTAAAAGCAAAGTTGTCTGTATTCACGCCATGAGGCCGTATAGGGGAGTGAAGGTATGACCCCACTCACTCTTAACATCAGCTGCAAGTGAAGGTGAGTGGTCAGCTTCACTCCCCCGATCGCTTTACCCCCCTCTAACGAACTCTGATTACCCGCTGAATAGGACATAGGGTGGGCCACGGACGTTGTTCCCTCTGAGCTGGGCGGCCGCGCAGTAACTGAGATGCCCCCTCGCACTCTGAATTGTTGCCGCGCAGATTGAATTTTTCAGTTTTCGTTGTAAATATTCTTATTATGCATATTACAAAAAAAAACTTTTGAAGTGCCGTGCAGTCGTCAGGTCGTCGAAAAATTTTCTGCTCAGAGCAGCAGCGGGTCCGCGCAACTGTTAAAAAAAGGGGGGGGGGGACGTTGTCCACAAAGCCAGGCTGGAAGCTTTGATGAAGAGCAAAATCTCTTGCCCTTGCTGGAAATCGAACCATGATTCTTTGATCGTCCATTCCATAGCCTAACCACTATACAGAATGCCATCTTATCATAAAATTATGCAGACTGCAAGCAGAAGTCGTGCCAAATCGCGATAAAGGAAATGTTGACAAAAACGCAAAGGGCCAAATCCAGCACTGTAAAAAAGCAGTACCATTACAGGCCTGGACAGGCCTAGAGGGTTCCAGGAGGTCGAGGCTCCCAGATTTCTAGACAATCGGCACATGAAGGTGGTAAGGTTGTCAGCCCTATGCACGGGCCGCCTTTACCTTCCCAGGAAATATTCCTGAGTCGACTTCGGGGACATAGTGCGACCGACAGGATTATGCCAATGAAAAAATCCACTGGCACCATCGGGAATCGAACCGGCGACCTGCCGGTTTGTAGCGCAGTGCCTCAACCAACTGTGCCACTGCAGCACTGTATAGGATGCTTTTTAACCTTTTAAAGCCTAGCGGTAACTTTACATACCACCAGGTTTAACATTAAAAAATTCTACGTGGTGCCCACATTGCGTTTATGTGTTTTGTACGGATCTCAGAACAAACAGCAACTTTTGCCTTATAAAACATTAAGAGATTGGTTTTTATAACCGAAGTGGAGAGTGTTTACAGCGCGATACGCACTGAGTCCCTATATAAAACAGATACGCTTCGTCTTTAAAGGGTTAAACTTGGCACTGCGATTAGGCTCAGGACGTTTGAAGTGACGAATCTGCTGCTATAGAACAAGAGATACGTTGGATAAGGCACGATGGTCAGTGCGAAGTCTGAGCTGACAGGGGACGATGTGTGTGCGTGTGTTGCCTTTTGTTCAGTGTTTAAACATTATGTTAGTATGCGTATGTACACATATGACATTGTGAATGTGCGCTGTACAGCTGACTGCGACTAACGGTCATGACCGCTCTGTCGTTTGACAGGGGCGGTCAAAATCTGCACGACAGTTGTCAAAAACTTTCGAAATAACGTCTGACCAAAACGGGCCTAGTGACCGCTGGCCGTAACGTGACAGATTTAGACCTTAGCCTTTCAGTATTTTGTACTAGTTATATTTAGGCATTGGTAAACTTTATATTGATCGTACCGTGCATTGTCAATAATCAAATTTCACAACATCCAGTCCAACAAAACCAATTGATTAACAATACAGTGTAATATAGAATATCTGAAAACAATAGGGTGCATTTTTGTTTGACTGAATATTGTATATTTAGGCAATTTAAGTTTAAAATCTGACAAAAACATAGAATTTTGTTTATCGATTAGCATGCCTAGGTCGTGTTTAGATGGTCACAAAATGTGTACTGCTGTGGTCAGAATTGTCCTATTGTTTTCAGCTGCAGTTTTATTCTTATTATTGTCATAATCATTATTTGTGGTGGGGGCGGGGCGTATTGCTTAAGGACGGAATTTGTGTTTCTTTAAATTCGTGGGGTTGTCACCTCAGAAGTTCGCATCGTCGCCGTGTTTTTTTTTTTCTTACAAACATTCATATTCTAGCTCTAATACCTCTCCACAAGGCCGCTGGATTTTTGTAACGTACTTCAAAAGGAATGTACTGACACATACGTTCTTAAACTGTTCAGAACCCGAGGACTCGGCGACAGGTGTTCAGATCACATTCTTTAACGACGAATTTTAATTTTATAGAATTGTTGAATAAGTGATATTATGCCCTTAAACGTATTGATTTGTGTGTACGTATGTTATTTTTTGTGTGACGAATCTTTTTAAAGAAATTAATACAATTCTGTTTTGAGATTTAAATGAAGACATGCCATGAAGGCAAGTCGTCAGCTTCAAGACGAGGTCGCGCTGTATAGTAAGCGAAATGGTCCCGGGTACATTTGGTGGGTCCCGGGGCCGGCTTGGATGTTTTGGAGAAGATACAATTTTCATTCCTCTGCCAGGATTGGAACCGCTGATGGTCCAGCCCGTAGCCTAGTCACTATACTGATTGAGCTATCTTCCAGTGGAGTAGCGGCACTTCTCAGATCCGTTCTTCAATGTTTTAAGTCAGTGGTCCCATGTGTGTATTAATACCAGGAAGGGCGTGTGGGCTAAATCTACAGTTGCGACTGTAGAAACCACATTGCGTAGAGGAAGTCCGAAATTGTTCGGTTAAAATTGATAAATGGTAGCATGCGAGTTTTTAGGTTTTTGCAGCGGTGCAAATTGAGGTATCCATTCTTCTAGGATATGACGCCGCGTCATTGGGTTCCCGACGTTTCGGGACAACGTAGTGGTCCATCTTCAAAGAATCGGTGTGGCCAAGAACAGTTAAACTTTTCGACCCTTTAAGATGAGACCACTACGCTGTTTCGAAACGTCGGGAATCAATCACCCATTGATGCGGCGACATGTCTGAGAAGAATGCATACTTCAAAATAGTGGCAGTACTGCGTTACACAAAGTATTTTCCTTCTATATAGTTTAATATGAAATACATTACAGCAATATTCCATATGCAGATCCCAGTGGCCGCTCGGTCTAAGGTGTGGGTGTGCGGCCGTTCACTTGCTGGGATTGCGGGTTCGAATCCCGCTGGGGGCATGGATGTCTGTCTCTTGTGTATATTGTGTGTTGTCAGGTAGAGGTCTCTGCGTCGGGCTGATCACTCGTCCAGAGGAGTCCTACCGAGTGTGGTGTGTGTCTGAGTGTGATCATGAAGCGTCGATAATGAGGAGGCCCTGGCCCACGAGGGCCTGTTGCGGAATGGAAAAAAATATATATATTCCATATAACACGAGTAATTTTCTTGAGAAGTTTTTTTTGATAAAACAGTAATTTTTATTTTGTGTGTTGAGGGGTTTTTGAGAAAATTGTCGAGGTCAGTGTGAGCTTCAGGTAAATTAGGAACTATAGTGGACTGATACGGACTAAAATAAATAATTTGGTTAAATTTTTGGCCTATATTTAAAACAAAATCTAATCGAAATAAGTTAGTAGTTTGAGAGCTGAAAGTGATGGACGGACGGACGCACCCGATCTCCCCATAATACGTTCATCTGATGCACGTCATGCAAGAGAGGGCGAAATTTCTTTTAAGTATTCCCGACCGCATTTCCTGCCTTAAATGCAGGCCGACGAAGCACTATCCATCTTCCTGCTAAGGTCTGTGTGTTACAAGTTGCGCCAATATTTCTCCGAGTTTTGCAACACCCAGGCGCCTAGCGCAACTGAAAAACTGCTTCCCCGAATGACATGATACACCCACAGATAGCTGCGTGACGCTGCGTGACTTAGAGGAAGTATTAATATCCCGACTGAAATGTTGGCTGTGCATTGTGTCGTCGCGTTGTGAACGACTGCAGCCTGTGTCAGTGATTTTCGTTTGTTGCAGGAAATCAGGCGCAATGCTGGACTCCTCTGGTGCAGACTGTCGTACTCCGCGACGGTTCAGTCTCAGGCACAAGAAATGGAAGTATCGCGGTGAAGGGAATGCTAATCTCGTGCTGGCTTTAACTCAGGTGGGTGTTACCATTCCTCATTTTGATGGTTCTGTCTTGCAAGTGTGTAGTAATCACTGATTAATTACACGTCGCCCTTGTTTTATGCCTCCACTTGTTCTACGTCTTTTGGCTTTACCCCCCCCCCCCCCCCGCCAATATCACCACTTCTTAATTTATTACTTCTCATTTTCGGTTTAACGCCTTTCGGCGTGTCGCACTCTGTTACACTAATCCGTACCTATTCCACGATTGTTTATGATAATTTCTTGTTTGATTTACACCCACTTTTTCAGGAACACAGCTAGGGCGTAAAACATAGGCTTTGTATAGTCCTGTACCATTTATTATTGTATGGGCCATTATCAGTTGGCGGAAGAACGTATATATAATACAGTGCGTTTTGGACTTTCGGCTATCCCGTCTGTAGGTAATTATGGCGGATTTCTATTATTATTTTATTTTAAGATTGGTGGCGACAGTGTGAAACGATGCGGTAAAGTTTGATGTCCACATGGCTTGACACGGGGGCTGCTGTGGACAGTTAAAAGCGTACCGCTTTTTGTCTCCGCACGAGGGCGTATTTGAGCCTTCTGTGACGTCAGACTCGAAACTTGAATTCCCAGTCGGGTTTGACAAAATCGGGGATTTGGCTCCTGGTACCGCTCTAAACGTTAACACTGATTTAAAGAAAACGCATAATGAAGTCGTCCTTTCCTTGTTCTGGATTTATCGACTTTAAAATGATGGTCAGCTGTAACGGGGTGAATTGAAAGTCGCCCATTCGGACCTAGTTTTTGAAAATGTAGTACAGTTCCTAACTCAGAACTAAGAGTCTCGGATATAAGGGGCAGGGTACTCTATGAGGAGTTTAATTAATTAACACTTCAAATTCCAGTGGTTATTTTGGGTACCAAAAAATTTAACATCCACAAATTCTGTCTTCTGCTCACAGATTGCATTTCTGTGTTCTGTAAAAGTCTCAGAATAGCGATCCTTTGCCTACACAGCATTAAGTGACAGTTTCTCATAGCCGAGGCGGAGAGTGTTTACTGTGCGGTACGAAATTAACCCTTTAAAGACGAAGCATGTCTGTTTTATATAAGGACTCAGTGCGTACCGCGCTGTAAACACTCTCCACTTCGGTTATAAAAACCAGTCTCTTAATGTTTTATAAGGCAAATGTTGCTGTTTGTTCTGAGATCCGTACAAAACACATAAACGGAATGTGGGCACCACGTAGAATTTTTTAATGTTAAACCTGGTGATGTGTAAAGTTACCGCTAGGCTTCAAAATGTTAATCTTTAAATATAATGCTATTTTTTGTCTTTAACACGGTGGCCCGTGTTCGATCCCAGACCAGTACATATAAGATCTGTGATTGACAGATTTTGGGACAGGTTTTTTTTTCTCCGAGTACTTCGGTTTTCCCCTGTCAGTATCTTTCGACCAATGCTCCATACTCGTCTTCATCTAAATGTTGCTCTTACCAGAAGGACAAAGGGGCGAAGCGTGGGGACCGTACTGAAAGCAGTGCTGTTTCGGAAGTCGGGGAGCGTTGGGAAGAAAATTTAGTCTTTCAAGCGTCAAACTAAGTAACAGATTCGTCAGTGCTGTAATGTTGCCGCACCCTATGTGAGGAGAGACTTTGTCAGTGTTCTCTCGTAACGGCATGGAGTCTTTTTACACAACGCGGACTCCAGATGCGGAGGACAGGTGAATGTGTTGTTGGTATAAGCTTTCGCAAACAGCCAGAAAATCAGACACCTTGGTGACCTTTGTGCATGGTGCTAAGAAAGGTTCACAATAAGAAGTAGTGAGTTGTTGACACAGACGATAGATTAACCATTTAAGGACGAAATGTGATCTGTTCTATATAATGATTCAGTTCGTACCGCGCAGTAAACGGTCCCTGTGTCGGTTATAAAAATCAATCAGTTAATGCTGTATAGGTCAAAAGTGGCCCTTATTTATGAGATACATACAGAACGCATAAATGCACGCTGTGGGCACAGTGTAGACCTTTATACTGTTACACCTGGTGGTACAGAAACTAAACGCGAGGATTTAAAAGGTTAAAATGTACAAAACAATGTTCCTTTGCCTCTTCTTGCATATGGATGTGAAACTTAGCCTTTCGCTGTAAAGGATCAGCATAATAGGACCCTGAATGTCTGACAAAGAGGTCCTTAGTCTGATATTTAAATTTTAATTTTATTTCTGTGACGCAACAGTTCAACCCGGGCTTAGGCCGCCACATTTTTGAGGTTTGTAGATCATACGCAATTATACACACTAACCCGGTAAGACTCCTCGGAACAAGTGATCAGCCCGTCGCAGGGGCTGCAACCTACACAGCACAACAAACACAAGAGACCAACGTGGTGCATGCCTTCAGAGTGATTCGAACCCGCAGTCCCTGCAGGCCTGCGCCTTAGACCGACGGCCACCGCGATCGGCAGATGTTTAAATTACGAGGGATGAAATAAATAGTAAGAAAAAATTTCTTGGTGTTGGTAACCTTTATTTCTGATCTCAGTGAGTTATGTTTGGTTATTAACCCTTTAAAGACGAAACGTAATCTGCTTTATATAAAGACTCTGTGCGTACCGCGCAGTAAAGACTTTCAACCTCGGTTGTAAAAAACGAAGGAGTTGCTGATGTTTACGGCAAAAGTTGCTGTTTGTTCCGAGATATGTACAGAATACATAAACGCGATTTAGGCACTATGGAGAATTATTGAATGTTGAACCTGGTGGTACGTAAAGTTACCGCTACGCTTTAAAAGGTTAAGGAAGAAATTCTCCCGTCTCTGGATCAAGTACATCACTGAGGACTGTCTAATAAGCAGGAAGTTCTGTTTACCGTGTGGTGAAATTACAATGTGTGTTATTCTTAGAACAGTAGGGGGATTTAAGTGTGGTATTGTTAAAGTCTGACGTCGAATAATGTTTTTGATATGGACTGTGATTCATTATGTTAGTTTCCCGTTGCGTGTTTCGATTATATCGGTTTCTTCCTTCCGTAAACAGGAACGCAGAATTGTGCGTTTGCGTAAGTGCGATGGTGCCGGCGGAAACGAACAGGAAGATGATGTATTGGCCGAGAGAGAGTGGGAGCATGTATGGCGAGAGGCCGTGTTCTGCAGGCGCGTCATGGTGCCATTGCTCGGAGAATGCTACATCCAACCCCCGACAGCTGCACGAATGGACCGTGCTGAAGTGAGGCGTCTCGACCAGATGTTGCGGACACAACGTCCAGGTAAACATTTGTGTAGGACGTCCCTTAGAATACACCCATTCTTACTGATTTTATTATGGGAATGGCTGTAACTACTGATAGCACTGCTGTAGTGTGGTGTGTGTCGTAGGCATAGTGATAGCGTTAAAAGGTAAAGCGATCCATATACAGGCCTGGACAGGCGCGTACGATTCGAGTGGGTTGAGGCTGCCAGATTTCCAGCAGGGCTGTGGAAGTCGGTACACCAAAGCTCCGACTCCGACTCCTTCATAAAAGCTCAATATGTATTAATAATGGTAAACCTGTAAGACATTTCATCGCCACCACGTGAATCATCAGGCTACTCTTTAGACTTATACCCTATATAAGTGTAATGGTTATTCTAGCTGTCAGGGCTCTGGAATTGGAGTATCTAGTTAAGATTTCAGACTGAGGTCGAAGTCGGAGTCGGTACGTTTTTACTGACTCCGACTCCACCTAAAATTCCTTCGGACAACGACTCCGACTCCACAGCCCTGATTTCCACACAGTCGGCACATGAAGGTGGTAAGTTTGTCAGCCCTACGCACCGGACGCCATTATAACATACAGTTAAACCCCGAATCAGAGCCACTGTGTGTCCATCGCAGTCGGGGGGGGCCCAGAGTGAGGGGGGGGGGGGGTCACGGCGGTAGATCGAAATACTGCATATTAGGAGACTTATGTTTACAGACTTTCATGGACGTTGAGGGTGGCTGGCGATCAGGGGTTGATTTGTTTATGTGTACTGTTGCCCCTTTTGGCGTATTGTGGCTGTCGTCTCTTGGGTCCAGCCTATTGCAGTGCCTACACAATACAATGCATTGCCGTGAGTTGTTCTTTAGTATATTGATTCTGGGAGACTCTTTGTATACGGACAAATTTATCAAAAGACTAAGAGATGCACGTGAGTGTGTGAATGTAATTTTATTATATAGTAACAACCGATACGTTTCGGCCACTCATGTGGCCGTCTGCAGGGTGGCAAGGACAGGAATACAGCCACAATTATAATGCGTCGGAATCAATCCACAGATGACATATTTATATAATTTAATATTAATTATTACATTTAATTTTTATTATTTTTTATTTTATTAATTTATTTACATTATATATAATCTAATTTAATAGTTTGTTTTATCAATTAATCATATATTAATATATTTAATTATTAAGTTTAATATTAATTTAATATTAATAATATAATTAATAATATTTTGTTTAAATTCACAGTTAGAGTATATTACGCATAGGTATAAAATTTTATATACAGTCGAACCCGGTTATAACGACATCGGTTTAAGCGGCACCTCGTCTATAGCGACAGATATTCTGTGGTACCAATTAATTCCTCACTGTTAACCATAACATTATACACTTCTGTTATAACAACACTCGCTTATAACGACACAAAATATTCAGTCACTTTAAAGACGTTATAACCGAGTTGGACTGTACCAGATCAGTGCACGGATTAGGAAACGTAAAAGATGTATATGCGATTTATCGGGAATGCAGGTGTAATGCTGTTAGAAGGTTGACAGGAAACGTGCAGTTTATGATTGTATTAACGAAATGTCGGTAAACGTTTCCACGAATAACAGTGACAAAAGTAGCGTCAATCTGTGTTACTGTAGGGCTGAACGTCCCCTTCATTAAGAAAAAGTCCTTAACACAGCAGTGACATCTGTAAAAATACAGTTTTTTAGACGCGTTCGTAAAATATGCGAAAAGTGATTCTTAGCTTTGTCCTGTCTGTCCGTCCGCATGGAACAACTCGGCTCTCACGGGACGAATTTTCGTGAAATTTTACATTTGGGGATTTTTTTTCGAATATCTGTAGAGAAAATTTAAGTTTCTTTTAAAAAATCTAACAAGAATACTTTACGTGAAGACCATGTAAATTTATGATAATATCTCGCTGAATTCTTCTTATAATGAGAAATATTTCAGACAAAATTTGTAGAGAAATTCAGAACACACATTTTATATTACATAACCTATTCCAGAAAATCGTGACGTTTATGTGGTAATATGGGAAAATATGACAGAGCCAGAGAGGCCATAGATGACAATATGGCGCATGTACTTTGCATGCTGGGTAACTGAGGCTACAGACACGCACTCAGAGTATGTAATATTTATTTTCAACGGCAACAATGGTTACGCGAACGCGCTTCATTCTTACGTTATCAGTACATTGCCTGTCATGTTATATCTCGTTCCATACTAAGGCTAAACAGACTGTTTGTGTCCCACTGTCTCTCTCTGGCTAAATGTACACAAATGAACGAGACGTACTGACCCTCTAAATTGAATTCCAGTAATTATTCACAGTACGGATGTCAGTTGATCAATCAATTGTAGCAGTGGGCTGATATAGCCGGGTAGCGTGGGACTTAAAAAAAAAGCAAACATTCGTATTGATTTGGTGTCTAGCTGTACTGTATACGTGCCTTCCCATACATTCACTGCACACTGGACTAATCCAGTTTTCAATACCTACGTTCCCTGTGTTATATCGCGGCTTTCGAAATTTGTTTCAGAATTGTATTTCATGTCATGTCGTCAGCATAGTCGAGTTCCTACATTTCCTATTTAAATACCGCCACGTTGTGGGTCAATTCGTTTAAATTTGGCTGCGATACGTTTATGCATTTTAAAGGAATTAATGGTCCGCGGCATGCGCTGTACACAGTGTGTCGAAGTGACGTACTGTAACAATAGGACAGTTTCCGGATAGCAGCCCGGCGATGCAAATCGCTATTGAGCGAATGCTGTAGGCTAGCACTGCCTTCAGAAATGAACCCGTTTGTCGACACTCGATAAGAACTTGAAGACAGTTACACCGGTTGTAACAACATCGGTGTATACGACACCTTGCCTATAGAGTCAGATATTCTGTGGTACCAGTTAATTCGTCACTTTAACCATAACATTAGACTCGTCGGTTATGACGACACAAAATATTCAGTCTCTTTCATGACGTTATAACCGAGTTCGCCAGTATATTGAGACCACCTGGTGAGGTGTTATATTTCTAGCGCTATAATGAACGTGTGTTCTTGTCTCTTGCAAATTGTCAGTCATTAGGAAACTGTAGTTGGTTCATAGATATATACGGTAAAACATTAATTTTTCCCTGCCCATGCCATGAAGGCATGTAGGGGGAGTAGGGGTGTAGCTCCACTCATTCTTAACGTCGGTACTGGGTGGGGGTGTTCTGTTGATCGTGTGTTTTCGTGGAACGGTTCCATAAGGGATAATGTGTTATATAGAAATTACTTCCACTGCGACATTTGCCTCCCTTTTCGGTCTCGAAATCGGGACTTTTCTATTGGAAACTTTCGAGATTTATTTCAGTGACGTAATTCGAACTCGGTTATAACGTCATGAAAGGAACTGAATATTTAGTGTCGTTATAACGGAGGAGTGTAATGTTATGGTTAACAGTCACGAATTAATTTGAACCGCAGAATATCTGACGCTATAAGCGACTTGTCGTATAAACGGATGTCGTTATAACCAGGTTTGACTTTGGGATAAAACCGTGATATCATCATCAGTCACCAATCCCCCCCCTCCCCCCTTCAATAGTTTGGGTTTTTCCAGCCATCGTACTGAAAGTCCTGAGCAGAATTTTTCTTCCGTTCTTTTTGCAAACACAACACGGCGCTAATCGAATATTTGCTGAAACCATAAACCATACCAAATCGCAGCAGCTGTGAGACACGGAACTGTTAGCCTTGCAGTCGCGTGATTCAACACAGCGTCTGCAGTTGCTGTAGTGAAACTATAGTCCAGTTAGTGCAGAGACGTGCCATATCGTCGGAACCCCGCTGTATGGGCGACGTGTTACGATGTACTTTTGTACTCCCTGATGTGCCTCAGAGAGGCAGTTAACTGTGAAACTCAGGAAATCATCTTGTCTGTTCGTCTCTTTTAAAATTAACACGTTAGTGTTATCAACACCAGTTCCCCAATTTATGTGGAACTGTGTACACACAGACTTCCCGGAATAAGTGACACGCTGCTGAGTAGACAGATGTGGTATTAGATCTGCAAGTGGGTGGGGTGTACTGTGAGAAGTATGATGCTGTAACATACGGGTGCACAATTCCCGGGAGCGCGGTCGCTGTGGCGACTAAAATTTGTGGATCCTCAGCATGGAACGTGCTTCGTTTCACCCTTGTGATGCCTAGAATTTTAACTGGCTGCGAGATTTTTGGAAGATTTGTGTACCCCCGCTGTAATATATTCCAGAAGACAAAGGAACCAATATGGACTGCACTGACCGACCGACGGACGGACTTGGGAGCAACACTAACAACATTCAGTGTATGGGCATTAATTGTTCGTGTAACTCTTAGATTAATAAAAAAAATATTCGCATGTTGTTGAAGGATTTTGTTTGTTCAGTCACGAACTTCGAGACAGGGCGAAATTAACGGTTGAGCTTATGGTGGTAGTTAATTAACCTTTTAAAGCCTAGCGGTAACTTTACATACCACCAGGTTTAACATTAAAAAGTTCTACGTGGTGCCCGCATTGCGTTTATGTGTTTTGTGCGGATCTCAGAACAAACAACAACTTTTGCCTTAAGAAACTGGTTTTTATAACCGAAGTGGAGAGTGTTTACAGCGCGGTACGCACTGAGTCCTTATATAAAACAGATACGCTTCGTCTTTAAAGGGTTAACCTGCCCGTGGAAGCTGTGCGATTTGCAATGAGGTTGATTATAAACGTGTATGAAACAGGGAACACGCGTTGGTCAATCTGTTTCAAATTCATGGATTAGTACTGCGGTCACCAACCAACCGATTTACGTGAAACTGAATGTCATTGGAGGACAGCCTGGTTTCATACAACTCCTTCATTTCTGCTAACTTCTGAAGTGGCAAAATTCGTAACAGGGTTTCGAACTTGTCTTAAATTTTTATGTTAACATCTTAGCTAAAATCGCAGTTCATGAAGATATATGCGGGAAACGGAGGTAGAACTCCACGCATTCTTAACTTCGGCACAAGATGGCGGTGAATGGTGAGCTTCACGCCGCGTCTGCTTTACCCCCGAGTAGAGTCCCCGGTCACCCATCGAATAGGAGGCTGGGTGGGCCCCACGGCCGGTCTGGACTCTTTGGAGTGAAAAGTCTCTTGGCCCTACCGGGATTCGTGCCTTCGACCGTCCAGCCCGTAGCGTAGCCGCGACTACGCTGCTGTGGCTCCGTGAATAAGAATTTACGTTTGGAAATGTTTATGTTTTCTTGTGAATGATGTTACGCACATTACATGTATTTTCTCTTACTAATAACCTTCCAGCCATTGAATCTGCCTGTGTAATATTTGGTATTGTGGGCAGCGAGCTGTCTGTGTGTGTGTGTGTGTGTGTGTGTGTGTGTGTGTTTTTTTTGCATGGGGCAATTAATCAGTGGCCCCTATCAAACAAATTGCGCATTTCTAAAAAAAATCACACTTATGTATTTAATTTCCCTTTATTTGGTTCAGTGATTTAAAATTCTCTTGAGCACAAAAATCCGTTTGTTTGTTTCACATAAGTTATTAACTTTACCGCCCCTAGGACTCTGCCGCCAGTGATGGGCACATCACCACCTCCCACCCACCCTCTCCCGCCCAAGCTACGCTTGTGACTGTTGGAATGCCATTAACAATGAAAGTGCTGCTTGTTAACAAGGCAGCCAATTCAGCACAGTGATTAGTGTCTGTAGCTAATCAACTACTGGAACTTAGGTTTCCTGTGCATTTTCTCAGTTGTAAGACAAATGGTAAGGTACAGTTAAGAAGGAGTATGTTTCACTTTTGAAGATCACGGAAACCTCATCGATAAAGAATCCCGTACAAGTGTAGAGGTATCAAGCCAATGGATTATCTTCAGTCCTTCAGCGTTAGCCCTCCAGATATCTTTCCAACAAAACTTTTTGTCCCAAAGGGCCACTTATCAGTGGGCAGCCTCCTGTGACCAGCATTAACAGTTCTTAACGTTTACAAATCGAGGCTTTCATCCAAGATGACAAAACCACCTGTTGGCACAATCCCATTTCCCTGTTAAAGTTTAGAAGGCACTTTTCACATTCCAGCTGTGTGCTTGATATGCAGGATTGGTTAAACTAGCAAGGGACATGCATGTCTCTAGACCTAGTTTGATTTTTGCCTGGTAGTTACTGCTGTGTTAAAGTGCCAGGTGTGAATTCCAAGTTAAGCACAAAATCTCAAGTCCCCAGTAAAAATGGACCACCTGAAGTAAAACTTCACAAAACAATCAGCAACAAAGTGGATCATAATGACAGTAATAAATGCAAAGCGAATAAAGAATATGTAGAAAATGTTATGAGACTTCTCGTGCAAGTGGAGTACTTAATGAACATGTCTTTGTATTGCAGTCCATCGGCATCACAAGTCTCTTCAGTTTGGCTATGTCACTGTGTATCCAGATTATGCACTTCTTCCAGTGCACTTGAGCATACCATCCAATTTATCTCCCACATCAGAACCTCTGCCAACTTTCTGTGTGGAAGTGAAACCAAAACAGGGTTGGGTACCAGCCCCTGATCGACGCATGCCCAAATGTACTTTCTGCCTCAATCAGTATCTCAAGGTAAGATGCCATTCATTAGAAATAATCAGAAAATATTTCAGAAATCGGTAAGGGAAACTCTGCTGTCTTATGCGGTACAGTTCTGTAATTTGTGTATGTTTTGAATAAGGACATTCCAAAATTGTACAACTGACCTATAACATTCAAAAATAGTGATGGTATCTGTTACAAGAATACTAGCATGGACACTTATCCTTTTTTATTTTCAGTTGAAGAATGGTAGCATTCGTTGCCAAAGTCGTTATTGTCCTCTGGACCTTTTCTCAGGGTGAGTGTTGTCGGCAACGCCATGGCTGCTGGCACGGTGTCGTGGAAATCACAGATGTGAGATAATGAGGTTCTCACATTGGTGGATATTAAGGTTATGATCTCAGATGTGATGCAGTGTAGTTTGGAAATAGGTACCAACATTTGAGACAAACCTGCCACTTAGCTTGTGAATTTAAAGGGGAGCATTTGTACTGCCTTGAAGATGGGGGCAGATGGTTCCTTCAGAACATTGGTACCTGTCTACCAAACTACAGATGGGGCAGAAATATTTGATGGTTTTTTGAACTGAAGTAACTAAAGAAAAATAAGCACAGTTTATTAATAGGCACATAGATACGGCCATAGACTGGTGGAGAATTAGCCATAAGCATTAGGAGCTGAAGATGAAATTTTGCATTTGACCCCCAGTCACAACCTTTCCCATAGTGGATGAGTAACAGTACTGAAGTTGCATTGTGCATTCCACAGGACAGACATATTCCTAATTTCAAATCAGTTAAAAAGGAACACATCCACTTAGGCTCTTTTACTTTGTGTAATTTTAAATCATTATCTGTGTCTTGTATAATAACATTTGATGTGAATGTGACAGTTAATCTGTGTACAAAAGTACACATAACATGGCATCTGTGTGTATGTGTGTTTCTGGGGGGGGGGGGGGGGGGGGGGGGGGGGGGGGGGGGGGGGGGGGGGGGGGGGGGGGGGGGGGG